>JAWPHD010004814.1:0-177988 GCA_037043455.1 Cyrtodaria siliqua
CCAATAATTATATCGATAAATATCGTTCTTTTTCATTTCCACAATTGCCATAATCAAAAGATTTAAGATTGAATAAGGATATCTCAATCTTTATTTCCACATTTTACATACATAATTATCTAAGTAATCATATTATAAGCATTGACTGAAGAAACAACGGGTCGACGGGTCAACGGGTCTGAACATTAATATGGCATTAATGATAAGAATTGATTAATGAGACGATGGGTTGACAGGTCGACGGGTCAACGGGTCTCATAATATGCATTGAGTGGTGTAACAATCGTTCGGTTGTCGGGTTGACGGGTCGACAGGTCGACGGGTCTAAAGCCCAATACTGTTTTAATGATAAGCATTTATTAATGACAGGTCTCAATATTTCCGTATGATTTATAACAAGCATTGAGTGATGTAACGAACGTTCGGTTGACGAGCCGACAGGTCGGCGGGTCTGAAAGTAACATATTAATAAGTATTGATGAGACGATGGGAAGACAGGTGGACGGGTCGACATGTAATCATATAAGACAATACTAAATAAATTTTGTGTTGTTAGGTTCAATGAGAAGTAACGGTTGACGGGTCGACAGGTAATTATATAATGATAAGTCATATATACTGATTTACCTTTATCACTTGATTAGTATTTAAACATGGGTGGTTTCGGTTCATTCACATTTTCAAATGTTTATGTTTACTTACTTATATGTCGATTCAGTGGTTCCGCTACTCCGGCCGATAAAGGCTCTGGGTATTGTTTAACCACCCATAGGATATGTTTTCTGCTTTTTAATTTAGTCGTTTGACTGTTACTTATGATGCGCAGGCTTCATAACCGCTGCTCCCAACTAAATTCCATTTTGTTTATTTTGCTCTTCGGGGCATAGCATTTTGTTAGATACTGGGACCATACGCCGATGGACATGGAATAATGACAGTCAAATAGCATGTCCACCGCCATATACATGGCATCTTCGGGATGGTTAAAATTCTGTACTATTGATTTTAAGAATATTGAGTTCTGCTCAACTCGTGGCTAGGGGGCGTGAACGGTAGCAAGCATATTTCACTACCGTTCATGAACAGTCTCAATCATACCGAGACTGCAATATTTCGTATTTATCGTGTTCGACCGTTTCCAAAGGTCCACTCTCATACTCTTTTGCAAAGAAGATGGAAAATCACTCATTTTCCTATTAGATAATATTTTCGTCAGGTATGGAACTACCGTCTTTAGACAAATTGTTGGTATCCCTATGGGTACGAATTGTGTAACTCTTGTCGCAGATTTGATCTTGTATTGCTATGAAAGAGATGTCATGTTGAGTCTTTCTTCCGATACTCAGGCAGATGCAATTGAAGCCTTTAATGACACCTCTCGGTATCTGGATGATATATTTAACATTGACAATCATTGCTTTTCTACTATGGTTAATAGTATCTATCCTAAGAAACTTCAACCCAGCAAAGCTAACATTTATGATACTGTCGCTTCTTTTCTCGACTTACATCTCTCTATTGAAAATGACGAAATAATTATTGCCACTTAGATGGGGATATTACCCGTGCTTCGTTTTATGGGGTATATGTTTCTCAACTTATTCGTTTTGCTAGAGCTTGTAGTCGTGTTGAGGACTTTAATATTCGTAATATTTGTATACCTTTACCAGAAATTTCGAAACACCTTTGCAAAATTGTATTATCGTAACCTTTATCTACTTTTAAAACATAAAATAAATTAAAGAACTCTTCTGCGACAATGACCTGACAACCTGACATCTATGGTGATGTTATTTACAAACTTCGTGAGATCGTTGGTCATAATCACGTTCATACAATCTTGACCTGCATAAAAGCAAAGAAGGTGCGGTGCATCTTTATCAGCCAATCAGAAACGATATCAGAATCTCGGTAAAATGGCTTCCGTGTCAAACTACTTTTTTTTAAAAGAACTGTTAAAGACGTTTGTCTTGGGAAAAAAGCGTCGCAGATGATATAGACTAACCTGTTAATTGATTTAATTTACTGTTAACTGTTTTCAATAATTTTAATTCATTGTTGTATGTTATCCTCAAAATATATCCTCTTATGAGATTCCCCACCTCCTCATTATAGTTACCTAACAAGGCAAGCCGTTTCTTTTAAAAGGAAACTTTATTAATTATATAAAGGTTACGAATGTTGAAGTCCCAACTCGACTACAAGCTCTGGATAAACGAAAACGTTGAGAAATATATTCTTCATAATAAGTTGCTCGGGGAACATCCCTGTCTAAGTGGGGATAATTAAAAATATCAAACGTTGCAAATTTTGCTTAATATAATACATATTCCTGAGAAAAAGAGCTGAAATCAAAATAAACGCCTACGCCTTGTCTTTGCCGTTGCCGACGGAAAAGTAACACGTGTTTTTGCTAAAATCGAAAAATCGAGACAAATATTATAGAACTTTTAACTCTTTCAAATAAACATTACTTACGGTTTGGTCGAAATGTCACTTCTGCAAAAAAGACAAACATTATTACAAGAACAAACTTTAACAGGGTTGATGCACTATTTTCATCAAGAATTGTTCATTTTTTTTAAGGCCCTTTTAAATACATGTTGTTTGAAAACAGTGCATCAATCTTTTTAATATACGTTTAAAGTTTCGACTTACTGATTACAGCGTGATAAGTCAGATTTGTGTAGGGGGTGGATGGGGGTGAGGTAACTTACTTATCTGGTGCAATGACAGATTTGTCAAAAGCGTTTGCCGCTTTGTATTAATATGAAATAACGTATATCTTAGTATGATAATATTATATTTACATTTCAATCTATTAGATCAAACTCTACCTTTATTTCGTTTATCAACATATGAATTATTCTCGATTCGACAATTTCATTAAATGTCTTTTATAGTACATTAGGTTTTGGTATGTTTGTGTTTTTGAAATTCTCGTGTACTTCGTGACTAGTTTACGGAGTATATATGTCGATTTGACATGTTTTAATTGAATTGAATTGAATGTTGTTTAACGGCTCATCAACACAGTATAGGTTATTTAGAGCCGCCTCAGAGAGAGGGGGAGGATACATAGGAATCCGGGAACCTGCCTGACTCTTATTATCGAATAGATTCCTGTGGTTCTTTAACGTGCTCGGAGGATAGACCGATACACCGTTTACGTCCCCATCCGACGGACGAGGCTAAGGGAAAGTGTCTTGCCCAAGAACACACCGACGGAACTCAGGTGACATTTTTTAGTAGTCATTTATAGTTCATTAGCAGCCCACCTTTTCACCCGTTTGAAAGATCAACATTTGATCAAGAATTCGTTTTATTTTGTCTGTAAGATAACGTTTTTCTTTTTATTATTTTTCTGTTGTAACTACAGGGTTAAAGATAACAAATTAATAAATAAGTATTAAATAAATAGTAATTACACAAGGTGGGCCCGTTACCAGTCCTCACTGGAGGAATATCATTCACAATCTCAGTGGAGATTAACTATCATTGCTTCGCGTCATCAACCCTTACAGAAGGCATTTGATGACAATCATCCATTGAATTCGCGCATCATCATCTTCATGAGCTCTCGCGCATCACAGTTATCGCGCTAGACCAACATTGTTATAGCTTTAACAACACTTTAGTGTCTTAGACATTCAGTATTTATAACAATACTAAGAACGTCTTAAACGTTCAGGAGAACATTCTTTTCATAGTTCATTTGTGTATTCGCTTGTTTTTTTAGATAATTGTATATATATTAAACATATTTTAAAAGTTGCATTAAACTTATGTAAATGCATTCACCGTCATTGATTCTTTCCTGAGTTAGCCCAACCACTAAGGTCATCCTGTGACAACTGGTGTCAGAAGTGGGATTTTGGGCGACTACGGAGGGAAAGAATCAATAAGTGATCTTTATTATGATATACTAAATCTCTACTTATTATTTTAGAATTGTGTACCACCCTCTGATCCATCAAGGCGACTGTCGACGATCACGGCCACAGCTTGGAAGACAAGTCAAGACACGACAAGGGTAGGGTGAGTCCAAACTGTTGTTTTGTCCGTTCTTTCCTTGGCGCGAGGTCGCAGTGGTCTACACGAGTGGGTCTGAGGCACTTTTGCTCAATAATTTGGGTGTTTGTTTTACCTCCCTTGATATACACATAGTATCCAATTAGGTTGGCGAACAAGACGTTCTACTCATGTTGTGACACTCGAGTATACTTATATTGATGGGAGAAGTAAATATACATGTACATGTTATACACATTTCGATGATTGTTTAAGGTTTATGTCCAATATCAAATTAAGATATTTTATGTAGTGTATATGTTTTGTGGAAGCTAGATAGTATCTATACATAACCGTTAGTAGTTAGCGCTAGTACAAATGTGTATGTAACTTGTCCTATGATGATGCCCAGGTATTTACTGAGGACACAGTGACTTACCATTAGTAGTTAGTTGAGTAGAATTATTAGTGACGGGTGGATTGTAATTATTGTAGTGTGTAGTTCACAATGTCTATAACCATGACGTCTATAAAGGATCTTACGGAAATGGGTAAGGAGTTAGGTTATGCTGGAGAAGAGCTTAGAACCTTTGTTAAAGACGAACAGGCTAGGGAAAGGGAATTTAGACTTAAGGAAAGAGAATTAGAGAAAGATAGGCTAGAATTCGAAAGTAGATTAGCTAAAGAGAAGCTAGAATTAGAAGGTAGATTAGCTAAAGAGAAGCGAGATGATGATAAAGAGAAGGTAGAATTCGAAAGTAGGTTAGCTAAAGAGAAGCGAGATGATGATAAAGAGAAGGTAGAATTAGAAAGTAGAATAGTAAAGGAGAAGCAAGAGTTAGAACATGAGAGGTTCGAAACAGATGGTAGACTAGCTAAGGCTAAGATGATAATGGAAAGGGAGCAAAAAGAGTTTGAGCATAAGTTAGCTTTAGAGTTGGAAGCAGCTAAGACACATAGTAAGGAAAGTAAAACTGAAGGGAAAGATAGTTATTCTGGGAAGGTAAAAGGTTCGAAGTTACCATACTTTGATGCTGACAAAGATAACATGGACAGTTACTTGTTACGGTTCGAACGTTATGCTGAGTTACAGGAATGGACCAAAGATAAGTGGGCAGTTCATTTAAGTGCGTTATTGAGAGGCAAGGCCTTAGATGTATTTTCTAGATTACCTAGTGGAGATGCTCTTGACTATGACAAGTTAAAGGATGCTCTTTTAAAGAGATTTGAGCTAACTGAAGAAGGTTTTAGAAAGCGGTTTAGAGCTTGTCTGCCTGAGAAAGGCGAATCATTTATTCAGTTTATTAGTAGGTCTAGAAATTACTTAGATAGGTGGTTAGAGTTAGGGAAGGTAGCGCAGACTTATCAGGGCCTCATAGATTTCTTGTTGCGGGACCAGCTATTCAATGTTTGTAGTAGCGATCTGTTCTTATTTCTTAAAGAAAGAAAACTAACTAGTGTAAATGAAATGGCAACTCAAGCAGATCAGTTTGCCGAGGCTAGAGGTGGAGCTCATAATGTAGTGTCGAAAGACAGAACTTTTAGAGATAGGCAAGGGGACGATCATAAACAGAAAGGCCAGAGTGGAAACTATAGAGGTGGAGGTAGTTCGATGGGTGCTAGAGGAGGTAGCAATAGTGGTAACATAGGTAGACCTTTTATTCGTTGTCGTCACTGTAATGGGAATCATGCTTCACATGAGTGTAGGAAAGCGGTGAAAGTGTCCGCTGTCGTAGACAATTTTAGTGAAAATAGTAGAGTGGACAACAATGTAGGGAGTCAGAACCAAGGTTTTAACAACCCATGGAATTTCGGTAGAGGTAGAGGTGGTCAAAACCGAGGTAGTGGTAGAGGCAGAGGTAGTAATAGTCCGGTTATTAAAACCGAGAGTAGTAGCTGTTGTGTTAAAGCGGATGGTGTAATGACGAAGATCGGAACATGTCTCTTTCCGTATGCAAATCTTCCAACGGCAGATGGTAGAGTGAATGGCACGGACGTAATTGTAATGAGGGATACAGGTTGTACAGGTGTGGTAGTTAGGCGTAGTTTAGTTACGGATGACCAGTTGGTAGGTAAACAGTCACCGTGTATGTTGTTAAATAAGTCGGTAGAGCACGTGCCAATAGCGAGAATAGATGTAGATACACCTTTCTTTAAAGGGACTACAGAGGCACTATGTATGGATGACCCGATGTATGATTTAACGATAGGGAACATAGATGGTTCAGCACTTCCGGTAATGTCCGATTTTAGAAGTAGCATAAGTAATGCCGTAGAGACTAGAGCGCAGGTTCAGAAGCAAGCTCAGGCTTATAGAAAATTAAAGGTTCCTGCAGCCGTAGGTGACATATCTAAAGCGGAGTTTATAGAAGCACAAACTCAAGACGAGTCATTAGGTCCTTGTAAAGTGAAGGCCAAGGATGGTGTAGTAAAGAAGTGTAAAGGGTCCGGTAGTTGTAAGTTTGTACATAAGAATAGGTTATTGTACAGAGAATTTGAAGATAGTGGTAGTAGACAGTTTCACCAATTAGTGGTACCTACCCAGTATAGAACGACAGTGCTTAAGGTAGCTCATGAGTCGATTATGGGAGGTCATTTAGGCGTAAAGAAAACGTCAGATAGAGTATTGGCAGAATTTTATTGGCCAGGCGTTAGTGGAGATGTAACTAGGTATTGTAGGTCCTGCGATGTATGCCAAAGGAGAATACCAAAAGGTCGAGTGACCAAAGTACATTTAGGTCAGATGCCACTGATAGATACACCATTTAAGAGGGTAGCCGTAGACATAGTTGGACCAATTTTTCCAGTGTCGGATAGGAAAAATAGGTACATTTTAACCATGGTAGACTATGCAACTAGGTATCCGGAGGCAGTCGCATTGCCCTCAATTGAAACTCAGAGAGTAGCTGAGGCATTAGTTGATATGTTCAGTAGGCTAGGTGTACCAGAGGAAATGCTGACTGATTGTGGGTCACAGTTTACGTCAGAACTTATGGCTGAAGTAAGCAGGTTATTGTCTTTGCGTCAAATCATGACAACACCATATCACCCTATGTGTAACGGGTTAGTCGAACGATTTAACGGGACGTTAAAGCAAATGTTACGGCGTATGTGTACCGAGAGACCCAAAGATTGGGACAAGTATCTCAATGCTTTATTGTTTGCATTTAGAGAGGTTCCACAAGAGAGTTTAGGATTTTCTCCGTTTGAGTTATTGTACGGTAGGTCAGTTAGAGGTCCCATGAGGATTCTTAGAGAGATGTGGGCAGGTGAAGTAGATAGTGATGAGGTTAAGACTACATATCAGTATGTTTTAGATCTGAAGGAGAAACTAGAGGAGACTTGTAAGATAGCTCAAAGTCAGTTAGTTAAGGCAAGTACCAAGTATAAACGGTACTATGACCAGAAAGCTAGAGCTAGGAAGTTTAAGATAGATGACCAGGTGTTACTGTTACTCCCGACCGACAATAACAAGTTGTTATTACAATGGAAAGGTCCGTTTTACGTTAGAGGGATAGTGAACACTATGGATTACCGTATCGAGATAAACGGAAAGTTAAAGACCTTTCATGCGAATATGCTGAAAGAGTATATCAGTAGAACCGATAATGTGCAACAAGGGGTGTTAACCGTAGTTAATGTTGCAGTTATTGAGGATAGTGAGGAAGACAGTAGTGAGGACACTAGTCCCATGTATTTTCCCACTAGTGTAGGTAGGGAGAGAGCAGCCGATGTAGACATATCGGGCATGCTTAGCGTGTGAGAGCAGCAACGAGAGATGGGTAGTTTACTCTCGGAGTTCAGTGATGTCTTGTCCGAAAACCCGGGGCAGACAGATGGAGTGCAACATGATATTGTACTCACATCAGGGGAACCAATTAGAATTAAGGGTATCCCATTCCATTTCACTCCCGATCAATTGTTGATGAGGAGGTGAAAGACATGTTGAAATTGGGTGTCATCGAACCTTCAACGCCCCATTTTCATCCCCAGTCGTACTTATTAAGAAGAAAGATGGGTCAATTCGATTCTGCATCGATTTTAGGCAGCTCAATAAACGTACCATCTTTGATGCAGAGCCAATGCCTAATATTGAGGAGGTATTCTCTAAACTTGCGGGATATTCGTATTTCTCCAAGTTAGACCTCAGTAAAGGTTATTGGCAAGTCCCACTTTCAGACCGAGCTAAAGAGATGACCTCCTTCGAAACTTCGCAAGGACTTTTTAAGTTCAAGGTCATGCCCTTTGGTCTCGTAAACGCCCCAGCAACATTCTGTAGGTTAATGAGGAAAGTCCTGAAGGATTTGTCCAACACAGACAGTTTTGTAGATGACATCCTGGTGTTTACAACAACATTTGAAGACCATATCAAGGCTCTACGTAATCTGTTGGAACGGCTACGCCGGTTTAAACTGACTGCAAAACCTAGCAAGTGTCACATAGGTTACGCAGATATAGAGTGTCTGGGTCATGTTGTCGGGAGGGACCAGAAATTGAAACCCAACCCTGACAAGGTTAAGGCAATTCAGGAAGCACCAAGACCGAGACAAAGAAACAAGTTAGGTCATTTTTAGGGTTAGCGGGTTTTTACAGGAAGTTTATTCCAAACTTTTCGGCTATAGCTGCACCTTTGTCAGACTTGACAAAGAAAGGTCAACCCAATAGGATAACTTGGGGGGAAAGCCAGGAGCGAGCTTTTGTCTCTTTAAAGGGGAGTCTGGTCAAAACCCCAATACTAAAATTACCTGAACTTGACCAGGAGTTTATCCTCAGAACGGATGCCTCCGATATCGGGGTGGGTGCAGTCCTACTGCAAGAGCAAGATGGGTGTAGTCTCCCCGTGGCTTACGCAAGTCGGAAACTATTACCCCGGGAATGTAACTACTCTGTTATCGAAAGGGAGTGTCTTGCAGTAGTGTGGGGTGTCAGTAAATTCCACCGATATGTTTTGGTAAGGAATTTGTCTTGGAGACTGACCACCAACCGTTAGCTTATATGAATAAAGCAAAGGTAGCTAACAGTAGGTTAATGAGGTGGGCACTGACTCTGCAGCCTTACCGGATGAAAATTAAAGCGATCCGAGGAAAGGACAATATTGGGGCAGACTATTTAAGTCGCCGCACATAATGACCAGTTTAATACAATAGTGTATTGCAGTGTATTGTACAATAGTAGTATATGTTACGACAGGGTAGTGTACAATTGTAGAATAGTGTTGAAATTGTAATTACATATTATAGTTGGGTTATAACCTCAGTAGTAATAGTTAACATACTCAAGCGATTGAGCGATCAGCTTGTACGTTTTGTCGCTCATTTGCTCAGAAGAATTAATAGTTTCTTAACGTGTAAATATTAATTATCATTTTGTTGAATTTTAAAAGTGTAGCACTTTCTTTAAGTGGGGAGATGTTGTCACAAAATGTCACGGGTAGAGCGTACTGGTCGTATATAGCTCTTGTTATCGGTTACACCCAAAATCTATTGTTCGAGTTGAAACAATTTCACAATATTCATGATCTATTCATGTAACACGTAAAAGCGTGCACATTTTAAGTGGCCACCAGAGAGGCCGTGTCATAAGTTTAGTTTTGTGCTAATGCATGTAAACGTATAGGTATATTTTCCTTAAACGGCAAAAATTGTATAAGGGGCCTCGCGTGTAGATTCAATACTGTAGATTTAGCCACGTTTGTCACGGACTGAACGGGGCAAATAATGATTTGGGCGTAATGTTTGCTATAAAACCCATTGTCTTCTAGCTATCGCCGGGATCATCGATAGTACTTTGTTGGAACAGAGATTGGACGGCAAATTTCACAGGCAACATGTGGTTAGTAGTTTTATTAAACTTTTATCGTATATTTGTATTCAGTGGGCGGCGCCATCTTGTTTGGCGGTTACGACATCCGGTTAGCATTGATGTTTCTTAAACATAACTTTAGACTAGCATATGATTTTGAAGTTACTTTATTAGATGTAATTATTGTAATTGATCATTAATTGTAAAGCAATATTAATTTGATAACAGTAGATAATAGGTGCATTAGTTAACGTTGGCGTATAACTCGGTGATTGTAATACACGATTGTTAACATTAGTTAACAATGAGATGAGTGATAAGAATAAATGCGTGCATGCATAACTCAGTGAGTGTAATATATGAGTAATTTGATCAGGTTTATATTACATGTATTAGGGGCATTGATTAACAGCGACGTACATAGCGTATACATGGCGTTGTAGAATATGTATACATTGCTACTCATCATTAGTACAGCTTACATATATTGATTGAATAATGATTTGTTTGGGTAATGATAATTATGCAAGATTGTTATGTTTGTCAACCGACATCTAAAACGTATGTATAATTACAGCCTAAGCCATCCAGGATATAAGCCATCCAGAATATAAGCCATCCAGGATATAAGCCATCCAGGGTTGGAGTAAGCCATCTAGGTTTGGATATCCAGGAGTGGAGCTAAGCTTCCACGACTAACGTTACAAGCGGTGGAGACGGTCCCCGTACCTGCGCAGCCAGGTTTTACTAACGACAACCCCCGGGACACAAGGTGGGCCCGTTACCAGTCCTCACTGGAGGAATATCATTCACAATCTCAGTGGAGATTAACTATCATTGCTTCGCGTCATCAACCCTTACAGAAGGCATTTGATGACAATCATCCATTGAATTCGCGCATCATCATCTTCATGAGCTCTCGCGCATCACAGTTATCGCGCTAGACCAACATTGTTATAGCTTTAACAACACTTTAGTGTCTTAGACATTCAGTATTTATAACAATACTAAGAACGTCTTAAACGTTCAGGAGAACATTCTTTTCATAGTTCATTTGTGTATTCGCTTGTTTTTTTAGATAATTGTATATATATTAAACATATTTTAAAAGTTGCATTAAACTTATGTAAATGCATTCACCGTCATTGATTCTTTCCTGAGTTAGCCCAACCACTAAGGTCATCCTGTGACAGTCACAATAAAATGCAGAATAGAAACAAATCAATGCTCATGCATAGTCTGTAGCAGGTTGACCGAGGAAGATATTGCGGATACTAGATCAAGTAGAAGCTACCCTACAGCTAAGTTCCAGAGATGCACAGACAGAAATCTAGTCTATGGTTTAAGATGTAAACGTTGTTGTTTAACGGTGTATGTTGGTGAGACTGAAAGGTCACTACGGGAGAGAATAGAAGAACACCTTAGAGATGTACGCCAGCAGACAGACAAACCCATAATAAAAGACATAGACGTGGTAGTAACGGTATTACAGCGCGTTTTCAGTGAAGGTCGTGATAGAAGATAAGTGGATAAAAAAAAACTAGACACAAAATTTCCCAGAGGCTGCAACATCAAGATAAACTATTAACTGACAGGAATTAGTGAAAAACACAATTTAATTTTATATAAATATTTATGAAATGAATTTATAGAGTACTCTTTAAAGAATACCGAGAGACAATTTTAAATTGAATTCATTACTTCTATGAATATTTAGTGTATAGTGTTCATGAAATCGGTTTGTGTTAAAGTAGAAGGAGTGTTACGGGAAACGACGTCGCGTCATTTGCCTAACGTCATACAGGAAATGACGTGACGTCGTTATGGTATATTTTTCATCATAACGTCAGCCATTTAAACAACAAGATGAATTTTACTTAAAAGTTGTATTTCTGTGATTTTTCTTGAAAAAGAATAAGTGTTCGAAAATTTGAAGAAGAGTTACTATTTATTTAATACTAAAGTATATGGTCAGGATTTTGGTAAAAGTGTGCTTTGCATAATTGTAGGTGGTTTTATTAATGTTATAGTTGAGAAATTGGTTTAGCAAAACCTTTGAAACGAGACATATTGATTTAAAAGCATTGAACTCCATCGCAAAAGCGAACTACTTCTCGTTGAACCCTACAGCCGTAGTGGAGATTTGTATATATGACGTGTGTGATATACCAATTAGAGCAGTTGCTCTGTGCAATGTTTAATTATATGGACGTCAGCCTTAGTGGGGACAGCTATACATACACTCAAGTGATATGAAAACGCAACACGGGAATTTCCGCTATATATTGTATGTACAATATGCTGCTTTTAATCGAATGGTACATGGCTACGTAAGACCTTTCCTTTTGGAAAAATACTAAAACAACAAATAATACAGCAAATAGAATTCCTTCAATGTTTCATTATTCACAGAGTACGCGTTTGGCTCAATCATGTGAGCAAACTTAGGATGCAACATTTTGCAAACTATTTACGTTAAATACAGTACTGAACTAGCTCAATTTTTCAAAGAGCTACTTCAACATTTATGAAGTTCTTGTTACAAAGTGTAGTGTGATTAAAACGTCTTCAACATCACAGTTGTGTCCTTTCTCTAGTTTACTGCAACTTTTTTTTTAAAAAACATCTTGGGATTTCTTTGGAATATTATGTGCAATTAAGTGTGCAGTATATACAATATATAGCGGAAATTCCCATGTTGCGTTTTCATATCACTTGAGTGTATGTATCCAGTGCGGTACTTTGTATAGTTGGTGTCAGCTTAGTGGAAACTGTTGTACATACTGTGGTGAGTTAACTGTATGGTTAATGTCGACATTAGTGGATATTTTGTGTAGTAGACGACAAACTTAGTGGAGACTCCTATGTGGTATATGGTAGGTCCTTGTTCACCAAGTACATGACGTTGAGATATATGGTGTGTAGTATCTGTGTAGATCTTTAGAGTTGTGACCTATGTGTGGTATTTGACATACTACGTGCTATATGTATTATGATATCAGTGTAAGAATATCAAATAGATAATTCTTAGAGACATATATTATCCTGTGTAGTGATTATGCCGTTGACTGCGGGGATTTTATATCGGTAGGGGAATATCATTTATCATATGTGTGTTGTATTTAAATACTAATCACCATCAGTAATTATCATATGAAATAAAACTTATGAAACTAGTTGAATACAGGCTTCAGTATCAATATACCACAGTCATCATATTTCAAAGAATCTTGCTCACAGATATCATTATACACAATGGTGTTGGTGAACCAGAAGAAGACAAAACAAACCTTAGTAGGTGTAATTATATTTATCATGCAGATGTGCACTTTTCTGCCCAATAAAGGGGTGACCTATTAAATTTTGCTTTATTTGCCACTGACCAATAGAGCAAATCAATGCGGAATCTCTCGGCGTTTATTGTACGTAACGTTATCTGACGTCATGCACGTAATGTTGCCTGACGTCATAAAACAAACAAAAAACACCAACATGGCGGCGTCCTCGATAAGCGTAACATTCGGAGAAATAGGTAATAATAGTAATTCATACAGAAAATGTGGATAATCTACATGATAAATAGAATATTATGTCACTGCCTTTTACTATCAAGTTTATTAGGCTCGGCACGAAAACGAAAAATGGCTCGGCAGAGCCTCACCATTCTTCGTTTTCTAAGCCTCGCCTAATAAACTTTTTAGTAAAAGGCACTGACATAATATTCTCTATATGTAAGTTAGGGGAAAACATATTTTAAAAAAAGATTCTATGATAGCTGACAATTTCTCCTAAACAAAATCCGAAATGAGTTTCCCGCCTATGGGGCATTCATTAAGAAATAATGTGTTTGATGTTTCCCTGAATTTCAAATGTAACTAGGTAGACTCACTTGTACTCTTGCTTTGTAACGATGCCTTTCAATAATTGTATAGCATCGATATAAAGAGAGCACCGTTAAAGATCTTGTATACGGCTACGTAAATGTGTGCGATATATAGAGCTTAATAACCAGTGTTTTTGAGATACAGGAAATATCTCCCGAGGTAGAGAAATGGCCCCGATATAAGAACGAGTGCGGAGAACGAGTTCTTATATCGTGGCCATTTCACTACCGAGGGAGATATTTTCAGTATCTCAAAAACACTGGTTATTAAACTATATATTACATAATTTAAAATGATATTTTATTAATATTTCTAATGATTCACGCCTTTTTACACCAGTTTGCACGAGAACGCCAAGACGACGTTACGTCATCCAAGACGACGTTACGTCATATAAACAAAACAAGTGGAACCGGAACTCTTCGTTAATTTCCGTAATCGTTATTTCCTAGTGGCGGAATCTGACGAAGACGTCCGTAAAACAATCGGAACGTCATTTGGCATTCCTGCCACTGACGGAAATGGCCGAGCAATGTTCCGTACTCCCATTTCCCAGTAGATATAGCTTTTCTATTTCCAGTATTTCTTATACAAATCACAGACAAATATGTAGATTAATATATTTAATTAAAACATGCTGCAAACTTTGATATTTATTTTTACATATTTAGATATATATAAATAAAACAGATACATGCATGGTTACTTACCTGTCCTAGCAGGCGTTGAGGTAATATGCACACCTAAATAAATGATACGTAACTTTAAACTCTGATATATAACAGGAATGAATGAATGAATGGTGTTTTACACATAAATAGGTCATATTGTGCGCAGATGAAGAAATTGAGTAGTAATTAAAAAATAATGTAAATATATAAAGATAAAACTATTAAAAAATAAGGGATGATGGTAGTATATATAACAGGAACAGACAGAACAAATAGAGAATCTTACATGCGTGTCGTGCTCAAGTATTATCATTATGTGTATTAGTACGACTGGCATATGTTTGTGAAGGACTGTACGTGTATTTCAAGAAGAGCAGAGACATTCTTTGGAGAAAAAAAATAAAAATGCAAAAAAATTGACCGACTTAAAACTGACAAACAATTGCCCTTGTATTTTTAAGGGCCTAAACAAATGAATGAGTCTAAAAGTGACCCTTTTTTACAAGACATTTATTCTGCACTGTAATACGTGCTATCCGAGGTTACGGCCTAGGTTAAGGTTATACCATGCCCGATTTCATCCAACATCTAAGGTAAAATCAAACTTTGGACCTGACCAACACCGATCTAGCAATATAAACTTAACAACACCGTTCTAGCAACATAAACTGAACAAAACCGTTCAAGCCACATAAACTGAACAAAATCGTTCAAGCAACATAAACTGAACAACACCGTTCTAGCAACATAAACTGAACAAAACCGTTCTAACAACATAAACTGAACAACACCGTTATAGCAACATAACTGAACAAAACCGTTCAAGCAACATAAACTGAACAAAATCGTGCAAGCAACATAAACTGAATAAAATCGTCCAAGCAACATAAACTGAATAAAATCGTTCAAGTGACATAAACTGAATAAAACCGTCCAAGCAACATAACTGAACAAAATCGTGCAAGCTACATTAACTGAACAAAACCGTTCACGCAACATAAACTGAACAAAACCGTTCAAGCAACATAAGCTGAACAAAATCGTGCAAGCAATATAAACTGAACAAAATCGTTCAAGCAACAAAAACTGAACAAAATCATGCAAGCAACATAAACTGAACAAACTAAAATTAGCACATTAAATACATGTTAATTCCATAGTCGAGATACGAAGCCGTGTATGTTTGGGGTAAATAATAAAGTGACCTAGATATGACAGTTAATAATGTTACCAAGTCATTTGTAAACAAACTTGGTGATAAAAATAGAGTAAATATGTTGGGAAAATGTTATCTATCGAAAATCGTTCACATTTTAATGAAAATGAATGTAATTTTAAAGTTATGAAATTTGGAACGTTTTTGTTTGAGAATAACAATGTTTTAGCGGGTCTTAAACAATGACATAATAGGCAATTCTTGTCAATATCTTATATTAAATGTTTTCAAAGCAATACGTTTGTATCACGAAATTATTTGTGTTATTATATGGGAGGTAATTCTGATACTTAGCTAAGAAAATAATAAAAAAAAAAAATTTAAATCACATCATTACCAAGTATTTCTTAAAGGTTCAAACAATAATATAAATGTCCCTAAAAATTCATGATAGATTTATTTTATTTAGTATGTTTTATCATGAATTAGACAACTTATAAATTTTGAGATTATAAAAATCCGGCGAAGATCGGAAATTCTAACACGAGGTATAATTGTATTCATCGGAACAAGGACTCGGTGATAGAGTTTATTAAACCATCATGGTCAACTCCTAACCTTTTGATGAACCTTGTTAAATAGCAGAGTTATTTAGAAGGGAAATGCCATTGGCATTATTTTTTTATTTAGTACGACTAGCATATGTTTGTGAAGGACTGACTGTACAGGTATTTCAAGAAGAACATTGTGAAATTCTTTGAAGAAAAAAATATTTTTCCAAAAATATAGACCTGTTAACAACCGAAAATGGTAAACGCTTACCATTAAAATTGGTTACATGCTATTTTCAAACGGTAAAACAGTGCAAGCAATTTGGCTTCAATTTGGACATTCCCAGGTATTCAGCATTAGATAAAAGACCAAAATGTCGATTAACTGTGTTCAGTAAATCTTTAAAAAAAAAATGCGAATTTCTAGAAATCAACATTTTGTCTCAAAATAACAAAATGAGGAGTTTCGGATATTTCAAATGAGCAAACTTGACAGTCCAGGGGTTAGCGCTCATTAATAATAATAAAGAGTAAGAGGGCCTGTGGATGCTCTACAAGCTAAAATGGCTCTTATATCAAGGGGTTTCATTATTAAATTTCCTTCAATACGTTTCTAACAAGTGCAAAACACAACAACATCTAACCACATCATAATGAAAAGTGACCACATCATAATGTAAAGTGACCACATCATAATAGAAACTTACCACATCATAATTAAAACAGACCACATCATAATGTAAAGTGACCACATCATAATGAAAACCGACTACATCATAATACAAAGTAACCACATCATAATGGAAAGTAACCACATCATAATGAAAAGTGACCACATCATAATGTAAAGTGACCACATCATAATAGACACTTATCACATCATCATGGAAAGTGACCACATCATAATACAAAGTAACCACATCATAATGAAATTGACCACGTCATAATAGAAACTTACCACATCATAATGTAAAGTAACCACATCATAATGGAAAGTGACCACATCATAATGTAAAGTAACCACATCATAATGGAAAGTTACCACATCGTAATGACAAATGACCACATCATAATGTAAAGCCACCACATCATAATGAAAAGTGACCACATCATAATGACAAATGACCGCATCATAATGTAAAGCGACCACATCATAATGGAAAGTGACCACATCATAATGAAAGTGACCACCATAATGGAAAATGACCATCAAAGTCGTGTTTGGCGTTCCATACATCATGCCAGCAAGGAAGCATTTTGTCTTTGTATTTATAGACATCAGGGTGGTATGAAAGAAACAGAAATGTAGTTATGTTGTTCAACTGTTTGTTTTAATTTCGAGTACTTGGAGCATGCAAGTTGTAAGCAGAAATCAATATAACTGGTGGATAAACATGTACTGTTAACTGTAGAATATCTTGTAACCTCTCGTTTTCTTGTAAATATTGGTATATAGCTCAGCTGCTCTTTCAAATCTGTCTTACTCTGTTTATACTGTAAACATTTTGTTGTAAATATTAAGGAAAATAAAGAAAATGATTAGAAAGAGAATTTGAGCTATATAAATCCGTCTACGAAAAAACGAAAGGCTACAGTTATTGCAAAGTTAATCAACAATTAAAGCAGTAAAAAATATATCAATAAAAATATATGAACTGTAAACAAACAAAGAAGTATGGTCAGTACCTGGTATATTGTATTTTCTTCTGATTAATGCATCAACTTATTCAATAAGTGGTGAAGAGCAGTAAAACACAATAGCATTCGCTTTATTTACAGCATAACGACCCTTAACACATGTCTAAAACATGGTAAAAGCTTGTTCGAGACAAGATGAGCAAAGCTACAATAAGGTCGAATGTCCTCGGTACGAAAGTAATAATTTTTCAAACGCCTCGTTTTTTTATTAAAAACACATTTTTAAGCACGGTTTCTTGCTGACATCCTTTATTTAGATTGTTCTGCATAATATTCCACCAATGGGATGAAGTACCTGGGCACACAACATTGAAAAAATGATTTTTTCTCATTTTCGAAAAATGCTTGGGACGGAATTATTTTTGCAACCGCGTCGGTTTTGGTTTTCGAGTGTATGTTCCAATAGATTTCCTGTTGATACACTGTGAGATAATTATTTTTTATTGAATTCCAGCAAGGAAATAAACACTACACGGGTAAATGCCAAAATATTTGGATTTTTCTTCTTTTTACCTTAATGCAAAGATTGCCGTGTGTCCCTTTGAACTATTTGATTTGTTTACCTTGTTGTTGTTGGTAGTAAAAATGAGCACTTCTTGACAACTTCTTTTCATCAACTTGTCTATTTATTTGTAGTAGATGCTATACTATGCAATACTATTTCTCAAAGTACTAGGCACAATAACTACAATATTTACGGACATTTAGTTCCCAATTTGACGGTAAAGCTCATTATTTAGGTCACGCTGTAGGCCACGCATGAGCGGCATGTTTAGCTTACTGGTTTAGAAATTGGGGCGGAAAAAGTGTTAATTGATTGCTTATTTTTCGTCAATGATTGTACATTTTTAAATTAATGGTTCTGAATGAATGGATAATTATCGAGTTTCTGCTGCACTATCGAATGAAATGAATTAATATTAATGAGATGTTCGACATCCGGGTAACTACGCTATTGAAACTTTCCATTCATAAAATATTTATGCGTGTATTATTGCGCATAGTATTTCAGTACATTTACAAAAAAGACACTTATATACTGTATACAATTACAATTATTCACAATCAGTAGTTATATTATTCGGTATATATAGCGTTCATGTCAGTCACCTTATCAAATTAAGTTATACTTGAGGCAGTTAAAGGTACTACATTCTCGAAGTGCGTAAAGCTCCTCGTCCAAAAACTGGTGTATTACTGCGCATAGTATTTCAGTACATTTACAAAAAAGACACGTTTATACTGTATACAATTACAATTATTTCATTATTTCACAATCAGTAGTTATATTATTCGGTATTCATAACGTTCATGTCAGTCACCTTATCAAATTAAGTTATACTTGAGGCATTTAAAGGAACTACATTCTCGAACTGCTCCTCAACCAAAAACTCCAACATCAGAAATGACAGTATACATGACTCCAAAGAGTCAGCCATGCTCACTCATGGAGACTCAAAAATGAAAAAGTAACAAAGATAAAAGTTTACCTCCAGTGGGATTTGACCCCACTGCCCTTGGTTCCCATTGTACAAGAAGTAATTAAAGGGTTTTTCTACGGCGGCAATCTTGGATGTCACATTGACCTAATTTTAACAATGTGAAAACCATTCACATAAGAATCATCCATGTGAAGTTTGTTCATAGTTGACCACACGGTTTCAGAGAAGATTTTTTTAAAGATTTTTCCTATATAACTCTATGTACAACTGTGACCCCCGGGTGGGGACTTAAAGAAACATCGTAGAAGACCATATACTGATACTGCTTGCAATATATGAGAGCACAGTGTCTTCTGGGTTTAGGAAGATTTTTTATGTTTTCCAAATATAAGTCCATGTAAAGATAAGTATAAAAGTCGAACAGGAAATGCAGCTTTCACAGAACACAGTAATCCTAAAAACACGCAAAAAGACAAACATGAATGGCAATGTAAAGGCATATGACGTCACAAACACAAACAGGTTTGACAATAGGGCTACCGCCTTGGAACAGTCAGTGGCAAAAAGGGCCGCTGGGGTTTTAAACCAGGCTCTAGGGTGCACCAAACCTCACACTTGCCCTACTTTTATCCCAATTAAACATGCAACGTCTTCATATATAAACTTTAGAAGAGATGTCGTTTCAAAAAAAAGGCTCAATGTTATCTATTGGGATCACTCTAAAAACAAAAGAAAATATATACAACAGTATACAAATTACTCACATTTTCTGGGCAAAGACGATGTTGTACTCAGCAAATTACTATCAGAATTCTTTTCAAACATGTTGGTATCTGTTAAAACGATCACTCCCGTTTCCTGAAAATACACACATACGCAGTACATTTCAAGACGCAACATTTTTGATTTTCGATTATTTTTAGTCCGCTGTATTTTTGTTCAAATCAAGATTGTATTTTATGTTAGTACACAAGTATCTTTGTCGCAAAGGTTAAAATTCTGTACTATTGAGTTTATGAATATTGAGTTCTGCTCAACCAGTGTCTAGGGGCATGACCGGTAGCAAGCATGGTTCACTACCGTTCATGAACAGTCTCAACCAAACCGAGACTGCAATAGTTCGTATGTATCATGTTCGGCCGTTTCCAAAGGTCCACTCTCATACTCTTTTAACATATGGAGATAAATAGTTGTATAATATTTGCTCTACTTCTTTCATTTAAAATACACTTCAATTCCTCTCAATAGCATATATTATCCAAGTGTTAATCCCCTTACGTTATATGTAAGAGTTTAACACACAAATCCTGTGTTTCCTACAGTAGTTTAATTTATAATTAAATTAATTTGACCTAACGCGCCATTGACACTGTTATATCTAGAGTTTTAAATTTTGAAATGTCGAAATAAGGATTTGTTTTTGTTTATGTGGTGTTTTACGTCATTTTCAACACAAAATGAGGATTAGTATCTGGTTGTGTTAATATAGCTTTTAATTTATATCTTACAATGAATATGTCATCTACGTCACCATATCTGCCGAGTGTCCGTTTAGCATTACCTCTTTGTTTGATAATTCTCTGCAAAACACAATAGTACATGTATGACTACAACACGATAAACAAATATCGAAATAATCTAATTTAAATAGTTAAAACAATATACTAAAAGAAGTATATTATTTGAAGGGTGTCTCTTTATTCGGACTACTTGAAATTGGAGATCAAACCGGGGCTTTAGCATATTGTTAAACGATGATTGTCTCGAATACATGTGGCGAATTTGAGTAATGTTAGGTATTTTATATTTTTGTTACAAAAACGTCATTGTCTAGAAAAAATCTCAACCAGTTAGTTTGATATTAGTGCTTATAGAGCTTTTCTGATGGTTCAAGTATTTTTCGATTATCAAGAAATGTTATCTGAGAATTATCACCGCCTTGTAAGTAGCAGACTGCCTTTCATGCTTAAATCTGGAGTCGCGAGATCAGCGCCCAAAACACATCATCTCCATTATATTTGTCTTTTGACTGCTACTTAATGTATTGGTTTTCTCTTACCTTTCATCAAACTTACTAATAGCATTGGTAGTTTTAAGGAAACAATTAGGGTTATTATTATTATTCATTACATTTTCTCCAGGCTTAGTGTTTTACTTATAATAGGATATGATTGCAGAAATCATGGTTTACGAAAACATAAAATAAATAGTGTAGCATACATATGAACTTTTAAAGAACGTTTAAAGAAATAACAAGTAATGCATAACACTTTGATTTCTCGTATAATAACAACATTTCGTTTCAAATATTGAAAGAAAAGGTCCGACAATTCAAAATAATTTGTATCATAATTCGGATCTGTTTTGTAAATATTGACTGAGTTTTTTCCCCAAAACACATAGTAGTTCAAATAAGGTTGTATTAACAGGTGCCTCAACTGTTTAATACTATAGTTTAATATTTAAAACAGGTAACCAGGTGGCATATATTGCAAAACAAGTGCCATTTAACGCAAAGGGCATTTTTCCATATATATTAGGTTACAAAAGAAAGTGTTCACTTTTAAAAATACAAATATTTTCTTTTATTTAAAGTACAGTGTTCAAACTTTTACCTATACGTGAAAACATGTATTTCTATCTGCCAATGGCAATAAATCGGTCAATACACAGTTGTTCTGCACGGGAAAAGCGTTTGTGTTGTTTTCCATGATTTACACGCGAATCTCGTGGAAATGGTCCGTGTAGATAAAACCCGTTTGGTGGAATTCTCTTACGTTTGGATAAACGAAAAAACTCAACGCATTTTATTTCCTTTTGTATTTTCAGTATGCCACGGCTTACCGAAAACCAGAGGGTTCAACCTTTAGTCATGCTTACGAGAGGCGACAGCTTCGCTGCTGTCGCTAGCGCATTTAATTGCCATAGAAACACTATCACTAAGCTGCGTGATAGGGACAAAAATGCGCTTTCAATCACAATTAAATTTGAAAAAATGAAGCAACATATTCTTTTGGACTGTTTTGCGATTTTTGATTTTGACCCCTACCCTCTTCACCTGTTGACCATGCTTCAATGAATTTAGCTATCGAAAACAAATTCCATCTTGACATCGGCAATAAACAATGGTACCCTATATGCCATATTTCGTACATATTGTATACAATAAATTTAACAAAAACCTGAGTGCACACTTTCTTTTGCAACCGAGTATATATTGCTCTTCTATAAGTGCTAAAATGAAAACATACCTTTCTTCCATAGTTACTAGGGTAAAATGCAACGTGTTCGTCATTGTCGTGCACGGTGCTGTCAATCTGGTCTGTTATCTATTAAAACATTACTATTATTATTATTTAACTTGTTAAACGTTTATGAACCTATGAAGACATTACATTTATCTTAAACGTAAGTTTTCCCTTTAACTTTGAACGTACTAGGATTGTCTTCAAATTGTTTTCTTTTACGCATTGAAAATACGTCATTTGTATTAAAACGCTATATAGTCTGAACGTTTTCAAATAAACTGAACACAGCCAACATTTGCTTACATATTGTTAATATTCCATAGAAAAGTAAGAATGTCGCTGAAATTGCCGCGGGTTGCATAGACCATTTAAATGAAGTTGTATACTGAAAGGAAAAAGAAACGCAGGGTGCGTATTTCCGCTATATATTGTATGTTTAATATGCTACTGCTAATCGAATGGTACAGGGCGATATTAGGCCTGTCCTTTTAGAAAGAAGGTTTAAACAGTACTGAACACACCAATGGTTACCCCTTTAAAGTTTCATTATCGTCAGAATGCGCATTTGGCTCAAGCAGGTGAGCAAACTTAGGCTTTAAATGTTGCAGTCACTTAACATTAAATACAGTACTGAACTGGCTCAATTTTTCAAAGAAGAACTTCAGCATTTCTGAATTTCTTGTTACAACGTGTACTGTGATTAAAACGTCTACAACATCACAGTTGTGTCCTTTCTCTAACTAACTGCACTTTTTGTTTTACAAAACATCTTGGGATTTCCTTGGAGTATATATGGAATTAAGTGTGCAGTATATGCAATATATAGCGGAAATACGCACCCTGCGTTTCTTTTTCCTTTCAGTATGGTTGTTGACATTGGCCACTACGAATTGACAACGCGTCACATCGCTGCACGGTAGCTCGTGTCTGGATATGAATTTACTTCCCCGTTTTTGATGACGGTGCAATAGTTAATATATATATACTGAACCAAACAGCTAACGCACCAGTAGACAATACCTTTAATATCTCAATAATAACAATCACTAAATCAAAACAAATTTCATTTTGAACGAGACAAATATCTTGTCAATAACGACTGTCAATTTAAAAAAATCATTCAAATCACCTGTCTCTAACGGTACCAGTCGGCATATAATAAGTTCATACATTGCAGGTATTTAGCTTTTGGTTCAATATAGATAAAGTGTTGTGTAAATATTAAATACATCCTCTACCATGGCTTTAAAACAAGAGGCTCACATGAGACTGAAACGCTCACCTGATTATAGTCTAGGGTATTGTGATCATTTCTTTAAAAATAAACTGTCAAACTAAAAATAGTTCCAACAGTTCTTCAGTAAAATAGTTTAATACGAGTTTACTATAAATCTCTATGGACAGGCCATGTGTTATCACGTGGACTTCATTTAAACACACCAATAGAAAACGACGATCTTGTTTGTTTGAAAAACAACTGTCGAAATATATACAATGGTTCTTGAAAAAACTTCTCTACATCTTTCCTTAACTTGTTAATGATGTGGGCAGTTAGTATGATGGGGGAGGTATCAAGTTATTTTCTTAGGAAGCAAAGAGGCCTGGTATCCAACGGGGTTAAACATAAAATGTTATAGCTGACTGCGTTGGGTCGAAATAAAAGTCAACCTTTTATATGTTGAAATGAATCAGTTGAGGTGGGGTGAGCGGTGGTGGAGGGGAGTCGGGAACACTATTTTAATAAACTTACTATTTTATGATTTAACAATCATTTCCTAACACACTGTCAAAATAGGTATAATGTGCTTTTCATGAAAAATGTCCAACTATATGTAAATATACAATCATGGTATCCCAAGGGCGGCACCATTTTTCAATATTGAGACTTCATTTGAACAAACTTAGTAGTCGAATATTTAAAAAATAATTTCTGAAAAGTAACTGTTAAAATAAGTCCTTTTGTTTTTAGGTGCCATGTTGTAAGAGTTTTCTATATAAACAATTTAACTATATACAAACTTTGAACACCACGGATGGGGTTCTTCAGAAAAACTTGTTTATGGTTTTGGTTATTTTTAGTAACTGTGGTCATGTTTGATCTATCGTTTACCTTATTTGTGCAAATTTGAAAGAATACTTATCGAGAAGTTTGATGAGGATGACAACGAAGATGGATGGGCGTCGGACGGACAAAGAGCGGTCACAATAAATAGTATCACAAGTTTAGCCTTCGACTAATGTGAGCTAAAGTGGTAGAAAGTAGTAATTCCATGTATTCCATGTATTACCTCGTATAAAAATATGTCATTTTCTGTCCCTAACAGTCTATTTTTCTCATCTTCAGATAAAACATATACTGTTGAATAGGGGTGAGCTGTTATATTCATTTGAATTCCTTTTCTGGGTTCTAACAGAGTTGTATTGAATGATGCTGTCACCTGTGGAAATGAATATAAATAAATATCAACTTATTATACACAAATGAAATATTGTAATAGTAATGATGCTTTGCAAAAGTTGTTGATCTGTGGATGTTAATGAAATAAACCAACTGAAGTCATGCTTTTTCAATAAAGACCTCAAGCAGCTTCCATTCAACATATGTTCATATTCAAACCAAACGGAGGCGAATATCATGTTTCTATCGAAGTGTCTTACTTCTATAGTTTGTGAAATTTGAGGCTTGAGGACGGATTTCTCGATTCATAGTCAGCCTTTTGCAACTATCTATAACATCTATATAAGTAGATATAAAAACAGGATTGTAGCATTTAAGGACCACAGTTAAACAAAAGTACGCACAAAAACACGCACAAAAAAAACAGTGGCATAAAGGGGGTGGGGTGGGGGTAACCCGGTTCTAGGGTGCACCAAACTTCACTCTTACCCTATAGTCATCCCAATAAACAGGGTAAAGAAAGATATCCACGCCAGGTTATATTTTATAACACACAAGGCATCATTGATAGGCAATATAAGTATAAAACATAGATGATCATGTATATGTGAATATAAAAAGACAACAAGAAACGTGGAAATTCCACGAAAACCATGTTTGGGGATGTTCCCCGAGCAACATCTTATGGTGTATGTGTCTCAACATATTCGTTTTTCAAGAGCTTGTACTCGAGTTAAGGACTTTAATATTCGTAATATTTGTATAACTAAAAAGCTAATCAATCAGGGTTACCGTTACCATAAACTTCGTAAAACCTCTGCAAAGTTTTATTATCGTAACCCTGATCTTCTTTCCAAATATAAAAGTAATTTGAGGACTCTTCTGCGACAAGGACTATCACAACCTGACTCCCATGGTGATGTGATTTATAAACTTCGTAAGATTCTTGGTCACGATCACTTTTATACTATCTTTGTTAAACTTGTTAAAATGATTATCAAAAGAGGTTATGACCCTATCATTTTGCAACATACTGCATGCTTGGTGGTGGACCCTTTTACAGTTCGCCACTATGCTTTCCTCTTTAATTGTACGATGACCGGACAGGCTGTGTACCCTATGATGACGCCTACCTACAGCCCATTGAGACGGTGGCGTTTGATGTTTGTCTATGATCTTTCTTGTCGTGCCCTTAATGGTTTATTCTCTTATTGCTCTGGCTTCCGCCAAGTCATTGAGTACCTTCATTGTGGCTTTTTATGCTATTGGTTTTTTTTGTATTATATTTATACGAGCATATTTGTGTTTTACTTATATTGCCTATTGATGCTGCCTTGTTGGTTACAGATGAGATCATGGCGGGGATGTCTTTATTTACACTGTCCTGTTTTAATGGGATGACAGTAGGGTAAGTGTGAGGTTTGGTGCACCCTAGAACCGGTTTAAACCCCCAGTGGCCTACTTTGCCACTGACCGTTCCAAGGCGGTAGCCCTATTTTCAACCCTTTTGTGTTTGTGATGTCGTTTACTTTTATTATTACTTTTGCCTTCTTGTTTTGCGTGTTTGCATGCTTGTTTCTGTGTTTTGTGGTTGAATGCTACTTTCCCTGTCCGATCTTTTTATATTTATTTTTCCATTTGAAATGCTATTACACTACCGGTTTGATGAAATTGAAGAAACAAAAGGTTTTTTTACTAAAAAAAGCAAATTACATAAATGAAGTTGTTGAAGTTCTTGTATTAAAGTGATATCAACAGTTTACAATATAGAATAAATATAATGACATGTGAATCACAAACATAAAGCATACACAGTAAATGAGGACTGTAAAGAAAGAAAATATGTGTTAGTAAGGCAAATATAAGCTACATACACAACAAGTTTCGTTGAAGTATCTCATTCCCGACTAAAGTTATTGAGCGGAGACCGTTTTTCTATTTTAGTAACAATGACCCCAAGTGCAATCCCAAGCTTCCTCTCCATATAATCTACCTATCCTGCAAGTTTCATCGCAATACCTCATTCCTAACAAAAGCTATTGAGCGGAAATCGTTTTTTCTCTTTTTAGTTACAGTGACCTTGACCCTGTAATCCCAAGCTTGTTTGCCATACAAGCTACCTACCCTGCCAGTTTCAACGCAATACTTCATTCCTAACAAAAAGTATTGAACGGAAACTAAGAGTCTGAGGCCGCAAGCATGCACGCATGCTCGCATGCTCGCTCGCCCGCCAAACGACCCCAATCTAATAATCAGAGTTGTCCAAGGAAAACCTGGTTAAAAAGGCTAGAAAGCTAAAAAGCAAGTAATCAGTGATCTGGCAGAAGCCAGAAAAATAAGAGAACAAACCGTTAAGGGTACGACAAGACAATATTTAAGACAAACATCAAACTATAAGGTCATTTGAGTCTTTAGGTAGACGTCATCATAGGGTCCACAATCTGTCCGGTCATCGCACGAACAAAGGGGTTACGGCTGGTAATCAGTGGTCATAGTCACGGCTGGTAATCAGTGGAGCTACCTCCGTTTGGAGGTATTCCCGAAAGTGCTCAATCGTCACTTCCGAGGTAGTTCCTACGCCAAAAATGAGATAAACAAGGTGGGTATGCTTTGCTATTTCTTAGTTACGTTTTTTATTTGCCTTGATATAAAAAGTCGGGGAATGCCTTTCCGTGTGGTAATGTTCAAGCTTCGCACACGACCCAATTTTTTTTTCTCGAAAGATGCCTAATTTGACGCCAGGGATTTTTAGCCCGTTCGAACTTTGCAGTTGTTTTTAACTTGATTGTTACCACCGAGGTTTTTCCCCATTGTTTGCCTATCTACGCTACATATCGACATCATATATCAATCAAGTGGTGTCCGTATATTGCTTGTTGAGAAAATAAATAACACGGAGAATGTTTCTGTGGGAGAAATACGCGATGTCTTAGAAGAGATAGCTCCAAGAGAGATATTTCCAGTGCTATGGAGATAACACCAATGACAACTTATGAGGATGTTATTTTTGCCACATTTTACATACCAACATCATTGGTTCGTCCACTATAATCATGATAATACTGGTTGCCTATATGATGCAGCCCTATTCCATACACATTGATGCAAATATGTTTGTTGCTTACAGATTTTAGACGGATTGCGAAGAAAACCAGGCTCATGGTTTGGTAATTTCCGTCCGTCTGCGTCTGTCTGTCCGTCCGTCCGCCCGCCCGTCCATCTGTCTGTCCGTTTGCGCGTTGTTTTTTTTTAATTTCATTTCTTAAAAAATAATTGTCCGAAAGCGATTGAAACTTCGCACTCTTTGTTCACTATCATAATACAATGCTATGTTTTTTGGCGGTGGATGGGACTCATGATTGGAGTGTCCGGGCGCCCATCCATATGGCGGGGAGCGAAGCTGTGAAAGGAAGGACATATAAGTTTCAGTTTAACTTTATTCAGCTCCTGTATGAATTGTAATTTAAATATAAATTATATACAAATTTGCTGTCCGTACGAATTGCTAAAAAACATTTGAATGGATTGAATTCGGTGCACTTGTAATTATGCTTGAATATCAAATGTGCTTTCAACACTTGCTTAAATGCTTATCAGAAAAGTTGCTTTCATAATGAACATTTAATTTGGTGCACATGTATTTATGTCCTTAATATTGTAATATTCAATTTGCTTTATTGCTTAATGCTTTCTACTGTAAGGGCTTGCCATAATGGTCTTTTGTGTTTACCAGCAGCCCAATTGTTAAGCCCCATGCTTCAAAATAATCTCGGAAAGAAATAGACACCATCTTGGATACTACTTTTCGATCACCTGGGGTCGGTCACATGGAATAAAAAATGGCGGCGACCATTGAACCATCATGGTGCTCCTTCATCCCGAAGAATGACGGGATTGGCCGAGCGTTTTCGATTGGCTACTCCGTTTGTTATGTAAACAAAACAATACGCAAATAATTGCAAAATATTTTTATATTTAACTATTTTAACTTAAACTGACTATAACATGATAAGACTTATTTCAAAAGAGTATAACATTTAATAAATAATACAAATATCTTTAAAAATCAATTCATTTCCGGGTCTATATTTTGTTACGGTTTACACGGTACTTTGCCGGGACAAATCACCCAAACCCATCAAATCGACGTGTATCCACGAGCATTATTTCCGATGATCTACGGAAATGAGCGAGTTTGCACGATTGCTCACTTCCGGTGACAGTTTTCTAGGGTAAGGACGCATAAAATATCTCTCTCCAAAATTCTTTGTCATCTGCTATGTTTCTAACACTAAACCTTTCGGAAACTTTATAAATTGAAAGACCACATCTCTATTGTGATACCTAGTTCATTATTTAGGCCATATTTAATTTAATTGGTTGTATTTTTTTACTTCTAAACCATCCTGTCGGTCTGTACTTTCGAGAAAACCAACGTGAGGTATAACTGCCATTTTATCGATATTTTAGTATAAACATGAGCATGTATTGTATGAAACTAAATTATAGAATAATGCATCCGGATAATTAAAGAAATGTTTTGTATTTGAAATAAAATGACATTGCATATATGGCCTATATGGCCGATCATAGAATGGTACATGCAGTGATGTGTAGCGTGTTTCAGATACCATATATCTATATAGCACTTTGAAGTCATGACCCTGCGTTAATTGTAACACATGCGGATTCATATCGCACTGATATTGTTTATGAAATAAGTGTCATATTTCTGTAGGAAATATTCGAATGTATGTAACTTATGAATTCTATCATAAAGTATGTTAAAACATCACCCTCCGAGGTTACCTTTATTTCATCATGGTCCTCGTCATATATAGTAGGCTATCTATTTTCTACCTTGATTCAGAGTGTTGAGTTTTATATTGCGATAGTGTAGACTAGCAAAAGATGTGTTGTTATTTCACGATAATACATAATCATTGGCATGCTGTCGTAAATTTGCCTATTTGGGGCGAATAGTTAGACGAATGCATGATTCACTGATATTATCCGATTTATAGATGTGTACCACCAAGTGGTGTTAAAATTATGTCGAGGGTTTAATAATGTGTTCAACTGGAACGAATAATTGAAACGCTTACATAGACTTATGCCATAAACTGGGGTCACATTGTAGTTCTATATACATGTATGTACTTGGGTTTATTGCTAGTTTTCGACTGTTGATGAACAGATTGGGTAGAAAATTGTATCTATTATATATTGTGGATGTCTTATTTAAAAGTGGATAGGTCTAACGACTCTACATTACATTAATCTAAAACATAGTTGCTTATAGCTTTTGTAACGACATTCTTTTTTATAGCTAATGTCCATGGATCTGATTATACGTGTCGTCATGCATTATATATATTGAAACTTATTAATCATAATGATGATTTCTCAGTATGAATAACTGTTATTTGGATACTTCTGTTTTGGTGTTCTCTAAAAATCCAATATATGTGTTGAGTTTTGAGATGTATTTCAATCTAAAAGACGTGTACATTACTGACACGCCGAACCCATTTTAGGAAAGTTATGGTGGTTCAGGATGGTAGTTGTTGACTTGTCAATGGCAGCCATTCTGGAATGCCATAACTTATGTCGACCGACTTTAAAAAGAAACCCCGAGATTAGCCATGGCGGAGTTCTAGGACCAAGTTATTCAAACTAGTGTTCCTAGAATGTCCTCTTGTTATGAGACTTCATAAAACTTTAAAAACAACTATCGAAACAGCAAACGATAGGGTCGGTTCGTTACACATGTACACCGGCATCTTCATCAATAGGTAAGATGTGCTTTGAGCTTACATTTAAAAACTTAAATTCCCTCCCTCCCAGCCCACAGGATCATTGATTTAAATCGATAATAGTGTCATCCAGTGGTTTAAGTACAACAAGTTCATTTAAGATTGAAGACATTTTAAATGTGTGCCAATACTTCTATTCAAAAGATAGCATTTTATGTTGCAAGATCATGTTGCTTTTTCTGAGTTTTATATTTTCAGTTGATGTCTTCACCTTGATCCACTTACCTAGTCAACAATTACTGGTGTGGCATGGACATTCAGTGCACCTACATACTTGATGGAACATTTGGATCACAACTTAATTGTTGTAGTGTTTAATTATCGGCGGGCAGCGAAGGTGTGAAAGGAAGGACATAATTATCAGTTTCAGTTTAACTTTATTCAGCTCCTGTATACCCAGAGACTGAATTGTAATCTAAACATAAATTATATACAAAGTTGCTGTGCGTACGAATTGCTAAAAAACATTTGAATTGATCGAATTCGGTGCACTTGTAATTATGCTAGAATATCAACCGTGCTTTCAACACTTGCTTAAATGCTTATCAGAAAAGTTGCTTTCATAATGAACATTTAATTTGGTACACATGTATTTATGTCCTCAATATTGTAATATTCAATTTGCTTTATTGCTTAATGCTTTCTACTGTAAGGGCTTGCCATAAAGGTTTTTTGCCCTTACCGGCAGCCCAATTGTTAAGCCCCATGCTTGGGGCTTGTTTTTCAATCCATGCCACGCCCAATATTTGCCAAATCTATTAAAGTTTAAAAAATAATTTTATGTGTTGTTATTTCAGTGCTCTCCAATAAAATGTTATATGACAAAAACCATAACTCTGGCTTGTATTTAACCTACATAATGTCCTTTTTTACTTAGATTTTTCAGTTAAAATGTTGAATGTATAGGCATATTTCAAAAGATATTTGACCAAAAGCTTTTAAACCTGGCGTACATATTCTTTAGCATTACACAACCATATATGACAAGCACTATAACTCTGCAAGTGTATGTCTAGCAGTGATTTCGTGATGTCTAGTATATAAATTATGGGGTTGCGGATAAAATACTGAAATGCAGCTTTCATAGAACACAGTAAACCCAAAAACACGCAAAACGACAAACATGAATGGCAATTTTAATAAGGAATAAAGGCATATGATATGACGTCACAAACACAAAAAGGCTTGACAATAGGGCTACCGCCTTGGAACGGTCAGTGGCAAAAAAGGCCGCTGGCGGTTTAAACCAGGTTCTAGGGTGCACCAAACCACACACTTACCCTACTGTCATCCCATTAAAACGGGACAGTGTAAATAAAGAAATCCCCGCCATGAACTATTCTCTAACCAACAAGGCAGCATTAATAGGCAATATAAGTAAAACACAAAGATGCTCGTGTGTATATAAATAAAAAAAACACAATAGCATAGAAAGCCACAAAGAAGGTACTCAATGACTTGGTAGAAGCCAGAGCAATAAGAGAATAAACCACCATTGGAGGGCACGACAAGACAAGATTGCAGAAAACATCAAACGTCACCATCCTTTTGGGCTTAGGGGGCACTCCTCAGTTTCGCATGAATGTCCATGGTGTAAATCAGAAAGAAATCAACTAAGCATCTTTTAGGTCCATGGATGGTCTTTATAATAATTATGAAGCACATGTTTGATGTTTTTTTCAGTTTTGATTACTTCTAAGTTTATTTTGGTGTATTGGAATATGCATTCTTTGGGGTTTTTGGAGGCTATAAATAGAAAAATGTGAACCAATCAAAAACTTCCTAAAAGTAGTTAAAATGGCTGATTTTCACTGACGAGGAGATCAGCGTGGAATAACTTTTTAAAATGCCGGACTAGGTATGTAAAATTTAGCATTTCCTGATATGCAAGAGCATTATGAGTGCAGACATGACCCTGATATGTGTAGGAAAATTTTTTGTTTTTATTTATTGACATTTGAAATATTGCTAAAATTGCATTTTTAGCATGTTTTAAGGGGTGGGGTAATCTTAAAGAAATGGGACTAAAGTTGTACAGAAAATGCTTTTTGATACTTTTATTTGGTATGGAAACATGGGTAATTTTATTGTCTTCTAAGAAATGTATGACACAATGATGATGTGATTTATTTTTGCTCAAGGATTCAGGCTAAGAGCTTGTCATGTGTTTGATGATTGGGAAATGTACATTAAACTGTGGAGTGCCCCCTTAGGTAGACGTCATCATAGGATACACAGCCTGTCCGGCCAGCGCACAATTAAAGAGGAAAGCATAGTGGCGTACTGTAAATGGGTCCACCACCAACCATGCAGTGCATTGCAAAATGATAGGGTCATAAACACTTTTGATAAAGCTTTTAACAAGTTTAACAAAGATAGTATGAAAGTGATCATGACCAAGGATCTTACGAAGGTTGTAAATTACGTCAACATAGAAGTCAGGTTGTGATGGTCCTTGTCGCAGAAAAGTTCCTAAATTACTTTTATATTTGGAAAGACGATCAGGGTTACGATAATAAAATGTTGCAAAGGTTTTACCAAGTTTATGGTAACGGTAGCCCTGATGGGGTAGCTTTTTAGTTATACATTAAAGTCCCCAACTCGAGTACAAGCTCAAAAAAAACGAGTTGAGACACATAGACCCCATAAGAAATAGCCATCTAAATGGGGATAATTAAAAATATCAAAATTAAAATCATCTCTCTTGTCATAGATTTAACTTATTATTTAACCATTTTCAAAAGAGAGAAAATCAAGAAAAGAAGCGACAGTATCAGACACGTTAGCTTTGTTGTGTTGAAGTTCTTTAGGATAGATAGTATTAACCATAATAGAAAAGAAAGGATTGTCAATCAATGTTCAATATGTTATCCAGATACCGAGAGGTGTCATTAAAATTTTCAATTACATCTGCCTGAGTATCTGGTGAAAGACTCAACATGAAATCTGTTTCATAGCAACGCAAGAGCAAATCTGCGACAAAAGGTGCACAGTTTGTACCCATAGGAATACCAACAATTTTACTATAGTGTTGAAAATTATTTAGTAGTTATAGATGTAACTTGGCGTTTATTGCAATGTTGATCAAGAAAGTGTATTGACGATTTAAAACCAAAATAAATTAATCCCAGAGTTGTCATAAGCTTTAGTACAATATTGTTTAACGTGATCTTCAACGGCAGTGAGACAAGAAGAACAGTTTGGATATGTTTGTAGTGGTGCAGGCACACGAATTAGAAATAAAGCGGGCTTATGCTCAACCCGGGGCTAGAGGGCGTGAGCGGTAGCTTGCATATTTCACTACCGTTCATGAACTTTCAATCAAACCCAAGAATGCAATATTTCGTATGTTTCGTGTTCGGCCGTTTCCAAAGGTCCACTTTCGTACTCTTTTATACCTCTGTTTCGTTGTTCATATCCCATAGGAGTCAGTATATATTTAAAGACTTTCCAAGCTTATCTGAAGACAGTTCAAATAATCGCACCACTGTAATAGATACCTTTACAGTATGTATGCATGTACTGATGGATATTTGACAATGCAGTCTGGTGTTTTGGTGCTGATTTTGATAGTTCCGTGTGCCTGCGATATAGCTCTATAAATGCCGTAAACAGTTATATTTTGGCAGAAACTAATCCCTTGGTCTAGAATAGTTTTTATTTTTTGTGAATTGTTGTGGTTATCTTTAAAAGTACGTTAGTAAATGGTGAATAACGCCAACTGTATTCGTTTCACCAAAATCGCATCACGTGGTTATTACGTAGATGTATTTCGAAAGCAGTATTCCAGCTTTACAAATATTTGACGACGTTTCACTTTAAGGACAAAAGAAAGGTGTCGCGTATCGATGATAAACCGACAACAATAAAAGTCGAGCGAATTTGAATATTTTGATCTAGAAACGTGTGTAAAGGCGTATCAGTATTTATTATAAAGTAACAAGTGAAAAAATGAGTTAAAAGAATTTTACTTGAAATTGTCATTTTAAATATTTGGTCATTTTACATGTTTGGTCACTTCTTATTTATTTTCAGCTCGACAGTAATCTCGACATGTTACTTTATTCACTTCAACACTGTTCATAATATTTGAAATGATATGTGTTTATGACGTTACGTCCAGCCAGGTAACGTCGTCAACACATTTAAAACTTTACAGAGCCTTTATATAACTTTAGTGTTATCAAAAATGTAATTTTGAATTAATTCCATTTGGGAATCCAGTGTCTAATCGCTTTCTCCACATGTTATCTTTACCCATTATATATGCTTTCCCTTCTCTACTTCTTTTCTCCCAGACAGTACACACACATCTGCAACAAAAACCTCCGAAGTTGTAGTGAAATAGATATCATTGGTTGGCAAGAGGACTGTGTATAGCTAATTTTAAATTGCAATTGCTTACGTAATTTTTACATGGATTTCCTTCGACATATATCGAAACATCGTCTGATATCAGGTTACCAGATGACGTGGTATGTGTTATCAAAATGTATACTAGTGGCGTCATTTCCGATGTCATCGTTAATACCAGGGAAGTGGTGCTTTTTGTTGAACTCATCTTGACTGTCTGCGTTTCCAGAAGTATGCCTCGAGAAAATATCTGGAAATAATGCATATACAGTCATTTTAGGCCCTGTGACCCCTGTCCCGTGACCACAATGGCAACCATTGAAACACACGTTACATATATCCTTGTATCAAATTGTATATGGAACAAACTCCGTAAAAGCACGTAGAAATAAGAACATAGTATGCGTTGTTTCCTTTTGACACAGTCCCACCAGGTATAAGTGGTGGCCATAATGGTATGAATATGTTAATCAAATCGTCTAATAGTGTCTCCAATTTCTTAGACAAGTTCAAAGCTAATACTATCAGTTAAATTCTATTTTCCTTCTGAAAAAAACACAACGTGTGTTTGACATTTAAAAAAGTAGTTCCAGCATCCTACTATGATAAAGAAAACTCCCACATTATTGAATATCTCCACGAGTCTATTGTTCATGGGTTTTTTTGCAAGACCATTTTTCCGGAAATAGTGCGAACTATACTACCACAGAAGGAGCGTAAACCTTCATGAATAAGCTATGATAAACTTTATGTGGACGGGCGATGTATTACGATGAGGACGATTTGTGTTGTGGATTTACGGTCCTGGATCTATAAAGGACTTTCGAAAGTAAAGAATAATGTATTGATTGTGTGAATATGTGAAAACACTGACATTTGTTATGGGTACATGAGAGTATTGATATTGTAATTGAATGGTTGCAATTGTTTTAATTATAATAAATTTGGGTTGAGTTATGTAGGTGTTTAAACGAAAGCTTGTACTTTAAGAAATGCTAAGGTAATGGTTATGTCAGTTTTACATTACTAACTAAAGTTTCATTATTCGGATGTTCAATTTTGGGGCTTTTTTATGTAATTACAAACTTGACTAAAAAAAAAGAGTATGATAATGGACCTTTGGAAACGGCCGAGCACGACACATACGAAATATTGCAGTCTCGGCTTGATTGAGACTGTTCATGAGCGGCAGTGAAATATGCTAGCTACCGCTCATGCCCCCTAGCTCCGGGTTGAGCAGAACTCAATATTCATAAAATCAATAGTACACAATTTTAACCATCCCGAAGATGGCATGCATACGGCGGTGGACATGGAGTTATTTGCTTCCCCATGTCGTACGGCGTATGGTCACAGTATCTAATAAAATTAAATGCCCCGAAGAGCGAAATAAACATAATGGAATTTAGTTGGGAGCAGCGGTTATGAAGCCTATACGCATTAATTGTATGTTTTATAGCGTTAGAATATGTGTACTAAACACGTATAAATATTTACAAAAAGGAAACGTAGATGTTTAAACTGAATGCACAATAACTCCGTAATTTTCTCTGATTAAAAGATAAGTAACATTACTTTCCCAATACCCTCCTAAGAATATGATATTTTCCGTTCAGACTATTTAACGTCTCACACCACAATTAATTTCCGTAGGGTCCCATTGTAATGTTTTTGCTCGTGGCATAGAGATAAACAAAATTTACAACATGTATTTATGCTTAAATGCTTCATTGATCCAATATCTGCAATTAAAAAAACACAATTAACAAATATTTACCTGATTGAAAAAAAAAATCATGTGTCACACCTATCAAAATTTCGACAAAAAATACAACCCCGTTGCGATTAGACCCATGATGTGTAAAATGAGGCAGAATTAGCTAGAAATATTATATCAACATGAATTTTTCTGTGATCTCTTCCTAAAATGCTGAAGATTTAGAACCTGGTAAAGATAAATCAATGGATCCTGTAAATTGTAGAAAAGCGAAACTGTCTTTTTTATCTACCTTTCAAGGGAGATAATAGTGTTGTGAGATCTGAAGTACGTAAATTTAGGTTGTAACATAACATAACATATATTAAAGAGCTCGATTATTATATATACTGATACCTCCAAAACTAGATCTCCATTCAAAACATCCGTCGATTCAATGGTGAAAAATATATTCTCCCCGACCTTGAAAAGAAAAAAGAAAATGAATACTTATTTATTTTGAATTAAAATGTTCTAATCTATTTACAAGTATAAAATGTAACAACTGAGATATCAAAGTACTACAGTTTTTATACCGTATAAAACATAGTTTATATTTAATGAAACAGTTTTCGATTACAATATTAAAAAACAAATGTTCGGCAGCTTCTCTTACGCCATTTGGCTGACCGTTTCAAATTATATACATGTAGTTTGATACATCCAAATTAAATTTCGTTCGCTTGTTGTTATTTAGCATGCGTGGTTGCTTTTGTTTGCTTAAATTTGAAATTTGCGTCAGATATTTATCTTACGATCAACTCCTATACTCATTACATGGCAATTTTCATAAGATGGGTTTACCTTTGCTTTTGTATTGCTTGGAGATATCCTCAGCATAGGCACATGCCTACTTGATATAGACGTCAGGTGAATGTACGACGTTAGAGATTCATAGCTGAGCTAAAACAATAATATATCTACAATTATGTATTACAGTAAATCAAAACCTGGAGCCCGTTTTATTAAATATCTTACGACAATTTTGATTGTAAGTCAAACAAGAAATATCGCTGAAGGTGATGAATACCCCCGCTTTTTTACATAAATGCTACGTAAAACAAAGGTACATACTTCTGTAACAAAAGTGCAGATTCATGGACACATCATAATATTACGTGTGAACTGTATGCCAAGTGTAATAACAATGCATGAAAACTGCGTGAAGTGAAAGCTGCGTGAATAAGGATAAAAATATCGGACAGAGAAAGCAGCATTCAAGGACGACAGTCAACCACAAAACACAAAAACAAACACGCAAACAGACAAACGAAAAGGCAAAAGTAATAAAAAATGCAAACGACATCACAAACACAAAAGGGTTGACAATAGGGCTACCGCCTTGGAACGGTCAGTGGCAAAGTAGGCCACTGGGGGTTTAAACCGGTTCTAGGGTGCACCAAACCTCACACTTACCCTACTGTCATCCCATTAAAACAGGACAGTGAAAATAAAGAAATCCCCGCCATGATCTAAACTTTAACCAACAAGGCAGCATCAATAGGCAATATAAGTAAAACACAAATATGCTCGTGTAAATATAATACAAAAAAAACAATAGCCTAGAAAGCCACAATGAAGGTACTCAATGACTTGGCAGAAGCCAGAGCAGTAAGAGAATACACCATTAAGGGCACGACAAGAAAAAAGTTCATTATACAATAGCAGAGTGGAAAATTCTAAGTCAAACAAAGGACCATAATTCTGTAATAAATCAGGCAATCAACAATGTGTGCTATAGAGGGACACAAGGTAATCAGTTGTTATGTGTATATGAAGTTTGGGAATAATCCATTGGAAACTGTTTGAGAAGTAATAAAAAGTGTAATGTGACGTGACAAAACGCAAATTGTAACGTGACGCGACGCGACGGGCCACGGCACGAGTGACGTGACGTTATCGACAGCGTGATTCATATATACCGCCCCCACCCCGCTTCGCAAAGCCCCCCCCCCCCCCCCCCACTTCACTTTGTTTTATAGTGGGTGTACTTATTAACCCCACACACACACACACACACACACACACACACACACACACACTTTGTTTTGAAGTGGGTGTACTTATTAAATGTATTGCTACATTTTCTTTAAACTATCTTTTATTATTTATGCAGTATTTCCATCCTTCATTGTTTGCCTCAAATCATTTTAAAGAAAGCAGTGGAATGCATTTTATTTTGACTTACGATCAAAAGCGTCTTAGGTTGTTTTATAAAAATCATTATAAAAACAAATATGTGAAGCATATGAGCTTCATATAATAACTACTGTTAAAGGTTTCAACAATTGATATTAAACAAAAATGTTTGCAACTGTATATGCGTTCAATATATGTGTCGTATGGTTCAGTAGTTATACATACAAATTTGAACTTTGATTAATAAATCAGATTAAGAATCGTCAATGACATGTAATCAAGTTCAGATAGGAAAATCCAACCCAATGTATAAATATTTTGATCAAAACCGAGGCACTGCCGATCAAAATTGTCTTTTTCACGATCCGGTTAATCCGTTCTTACCATTAAATCAATTGTCTCAGCATTTTGAGACACTGGAAAATATAGGGGAGCGATGCCATACTCATCAAACGTGATGGTAAATTCTCTTAACGTTGTAGTTTGGACATCCAACCATTTTGTCGACGGGTTGTTCAGGAGGCAATCTTTTTCTTCGGCTGTTTGAATTGTTGGTGTCACGTGTATTATACCGTTATAACCAATAGGTTCATCGCCTCTTCCAATAGATAGCTTAATGAAACAATGTACATTATGTAGTCAAATGACACATAAATAACCGCAGAGGTTCAAACAAACAGTCTAGAATCTAGTAGTGTGAATTCTGAAGCCTCTTCTTGCCAATCTAACATTTTATGGTTGCTGGTTTGTCCAACAGCAAAAAACTCAACAATTAATTTTGTTTTACGATTAATTTATGTGAAATTCTTTATTTAGTGTCAACAATTGATTAGAAAATAAAAGAAACCATAAATAGTATTCATCTGAGTTAAAAAAATAAGGCGGAAAAGGTTTGGTGCTTAACAAACTTTGAGAAGCGTATATGAAGTATTTAATACTCAACACTCAAATTTTATATTTAAAAAAAGTACTATCACAGATATATAGTCGGTATACTCATATTTTTATTTTGAATAAATGCATAATCATGACAAAATATTTGCAAAAATGATTGTTGGTTGAAGCCAAAATATAGTGAATGAGAGAAAGTATTAGTTTAATATACGGCTGTATCTTATATGTACAGTGTTTTGGACGCCATCTTGGTTATTTGGCGGCCATTTTGAAAATGATCGAAATTGAATTGCCTCAGGTTATTTTTCATTTGAATATAGTATTTGCAAATACTGTGCAAAATATCATACTTGTATCACAATCTGAACTATTTTCTGGTTATTTCCTCCGCTAAGAGGGTGAAATGAAATTGTATAAGGAATTTGGTTGAAACATTACAACTTGCAGTGAACTATTAACATGAAAAAGGGTACAGCACAGAGATGTGTGATCTTTGGACTTGGTGTCAGTGGCCCTATTCAAGAAAAATGTTATCAATAGATCTAAGTATACCGTTGTGTAATAGTGTAGACCAGGAACAAACGTATCTCGTCGGTCTGTTTTTCGTATTTGGATTAACTGTTGATACTTATCAGTGGTAAATATCAACTCCTTCTCTGCTGCCATGGTTAATATCGTTGCATTGTCTGTGACGAGGGCTCTAATATTGATAGTGCTATACATCACTAATTTGCTTTTCAAATCCGACATTGGGATGGTAAAGTTTGCTCGACCTGCAATCTGTACAAAAGATAAAAAAAAACACATAAATAAATCAAAATATTGTTCCAGAGGTCCAAATGGGTCTGAAGTGATTCCCTATTAGTTATGATACCAGTTGAACGTACATACAAGCAACTTGCTTGTAGGCTGTGTAGATCGGTAGGTTTAACTTCACACTGATGATTTAAACAATTGAAAACTTATATGATTTAATTTGTATTTAGATTCGAAAAATAATCAACCAATTTGATAACGTTTACCGTATAAGTATAACGTGCATATAACTGTATAAGCATATCTATAGATAAATTATAATTAATACAAATGAAAAACTATGTTGAAAACGCTTAAGGCATGCATTAAAATATTGCTTGCCAATCTTGCGCATATTTCGCATACTGCCAACACAACAATCGTCGTCTATTAATTTCCTCAATGGCGAGGGTGGAAAACAAATGTAGCATCCAAGGACCACAGTCAACCACAAACACGCACAGAAACATACAACAACTACAAAGATGAATAAAAGGCAAGATGTGACATCAAAAACATAAAAGGGTTGACAATAGGGCTACCGCCTTGGAACGGTCAGTGCCAAAAAATTCCACTGGGGGTTTAAACCATGTTCTCGAGTGCACCAAACTTCACTCTAATTTAAAGGAACAATGTCCATAACTTTTAGCTTATAAAACACACACTAATTACGTTCACAAACATTACACACTAAACATTGTTGAATATTTACTAATTAGATGCAAGATTGTTTAACGGAATTCAATCGCGGTACAAAAAAAGTGCCGCTTTGTGCGTTTAAACTCGCAGCTCAAACTAAAATTACACCCTCGGATAATAACAGTGAGCGCGCGTTAGCAGACGTCGCTCCTGACTGAGCTAAGCGGGCTATACATATTACGCAATACATACTATGTAGAAAACTAATACGCTAATGGAAGTCACGTGACCAGCTAAAAACGGTAAATAATGTGGGACCACAAATAGTAATTAAAACTTCTTTTTTTTCAAATTCACGAATGTATTACTACAGACTTCTTCGGGGTCTATGCCCAAGTTTTCATGTATACATTTCACTGAATAAAAGTCGGACAGGTTTTTGGTTATGCTCAATATCTGCTTACGTACGGACAATGTCCCTTTAAGATATCCAACACATTAAAACCATTTTTGGAAATCCCAAACAAAAATAATATTCTAATTTTCTATGGAGCAAAAGTATTCATTGAAAATACCCTATCAAAAACAAAACTCGATTCAGATGATATTTATGTGGTAAACCTACATGTTTTATAGTGCAAATGAAAAAAGGCGATCATAAAGATGGCAGTACGATATGCAAATAAATTGAATATCCACATGGTATAGGATAAAATGACCCCCACATCCTCTAGCGTAGTCATGGCGTCTTGAACTTATGTTAATTAGATCGAACACAAATACATTTAATGTGCGTTTGTTTGTTTGTTTGTTTTAAATGTCGTATTAAGAATAAGTTACTCTCTGATTGCTACGCTAGTTACTAATTTGCTGTCACACTAGGGCCGCGTTCTCACGGCGATCCCACGGCGTCCAAGAAAAATGCAGAACGCCGAGGTGCGCGCAGTACGATCGCAAGCATCGCCGCAGCAACGCAGTGGCATCGCCAGTAGACGCATTGGGACCGCATAGAACGCCAAGCGACGGCGCGCACTTTGAGCATGCACAAAACAAACGCCGTCGCTCGGCGTTCTGATAAGAGCGCAGTGGGGTCGCCGTAAGGTCGCCATAGCAGCGCAGTAAGGTCTCCTACAACGCCACAGGAGCTCCGCGGGCGCGCACAGAGGTCGCAGTGCGAACGCTGTGGTTGTCGGTGGCGCTTGCACGGAGATTGTACGGCGTTCTCTGAGATGTCACTGCGTCTCTACCGCGCTTATACGGCGCGTCTACGGCGCTTATACGGAGTGTTATTTATTTTACTGCGCTCTAACAACGACTGTACGGAGCTGTCAAGGCGATCATTGCGCTCCCAAGGCGCTTCTACCGCGTCCATCGGCGTTTGCATGACAAAAACGAACAAAATAGTATAAATGAATTATAGGTAGTGCAAACGAACGTCTTCAACACGCCGTCAGCGCAGTGTGAGCGCCGTGAAAGCGCAGTGCACGCAGTGGAAGCGCCGTGAGAGCGCAGACAATCGCCAACAAGAACTCCGTAGGAACGCGATAGAACGCCATGGGAGCTCCGTAGCAACGCCTTGGTCGCTGTGAGGACGCCGTGACATCTCCATCTTCACGAAAAATATCAGATTTTTCTTGCGATCTCACGGCGTTCTGGAAAATTAAACAACGCCGTGCCAACGCAGTGGAAACGCGCTATAGTGTGACAGGGGCATTACCAGCAGGTTCAGCTACTCATAATAATTTTACCTGTATGGGGCCGAGGTACCCCTATGCTTTGAATACGGTTATCACAGGTTAGAGCGTTACTAGCACAACTGAGTTACTCAGTAGGGTTCAAATTTGATTTGGCATTGTACATATTCACTAGCCTCGTCCGCCGAATGGAGACGTAAAGTGGAGGGTCGCGTGTATCGGAGTGTGTCCCCGAACACGTTGAAAAAGCATAGGAATATATTCGACTGTAAAGGTAGGGCATGGTTCCGTGATTTCACATGTATCATTCACCTCTCTCTCTCTCAGGAATGACTCGAAATAACAAAAAACAGTGTGCTGATGGCCAATTCAATTCAGTCTTACCTGTTTCGAATACTCAACATATCTGGTTGTATCGGCTTCGTTATATATCTGTAGCGTACATTTACCAAAAACATCACTGCCGAATGTAAAGCTGTAAAGAACAAACGTCGTAAACATGCTTCTTTAAACCTTAAAATATGTGTATCACAATATATAGAAAAGAGATACAGAGTAATCAAAATTAAAATATGTGTATCACAATATATAAAAAAGAGATACAGAGTAATCAAAATTAAAATATATGTATCACAATATATAGAAAAGAGATACAGAGTAATCAAAATTAAAATATGTGTATCACAATATATAGAAAAGAGATACAGAGTAATCAAAATTAAAATATGTGTATCACAATATATAAAAAAGAGATACAGATTAATCAAAATTAAAATATATGTATCACAATATATAGAAAAGAGATACAGAGTAATCAAAATTAAAAAAATTGTGTATCGCAATATATAGAAAAGAGATACAGAGTAATCAAAATTAAAATATATGTATCACAATATATAGAAAAGAGATACAGAGTAATCAAAATTAAAAAAATTGTGTATCGCAATATATAGAAAAGAGATACAGAGTAATCAAAATTAAAATATTTCAGTTTTAATGTCAAATCTAAACTATAGAGTTTGACCAGGAATATGTTTGCAGATGATCATTATATATTCAATCAATCACCATTGCGGATAAATCGTAAATATCCAGCCAATGTTCGTAACTAATACTTAATGTACTATTCTTAAGTGCACAATCGTGGTCGGGAAAAAATGGATAATTTGGCAAAAGTCAAAATACTATTGTTTAGTCCACATGTTTCAGCCAAAGGGTTTCAGCATTTGCATGTACACGTTATACTTAAATATTATATAAATTATGTATTATTGTAACTGGAGTGCAAATAATGCAAAATACCAGATGTTTGAAAATCGATTGAGAAATAAATTTCCTAGGGCTTCTCCTATGTTGCTGGGACAGCAGAATATTATAAAATCACAAATAGCATCAGTTAATTTTAATAGTTAGGTGTACTAGTTTTCAATAATACTTTCAAAGTGTCTTAATTTAGATTCATCCAACACATTAAAACAATTTTTGGAAAATAAAATGTTAATTTATGATGGAGCAGAATTATGCTTTGAAAATACCGTATCTAAAACAACGTTCGCACGTGAAATTGTAACCATCCACCCGATTTCAAAAAGTGTATTTTTATTTACCATTTAAAATGACTACCAGTATTTCACTGATAAAATATTCATTTAATAACAAGTCGAATTGTGTCTAAAACAAATGGCAGAAACAAGCGCCCCAAACAATAGGGTAATTAAGAACCAGGACAGCTAAAAACAACTGGGACAATTAGATAAAATGAATAAACCCTCTACATAAGCTGATGTTTATAAAACTATTAAGATGTGCATAGATATGATGAATATTTGTTGTCGAAAAATAAAAGTATTTAAAAACACAAGAAGTACTTTGTTATTCAAACCAGTTGCGTTATACGCTTGATATAAACAAGAATGATACTTTAACATTGCGGAACGAAACAAAGACAAGATATATGGCGCTAAGATGTTGAAAGTGTTGCATTATACAGATAGATAGATAGATATTCTTTATTACCTCCAAGTGTGGAGAGACATACATATAATATATACAAATGTGGCATGAAATGTGAAAATATGGTTAAACAAATGCATGTGAAAGACAAAATTATTATGAACAAGAACAAACAATATACAAATATGGATTAGTATTTCGTTTTTAAATAAAACTATAATACAAATGTGTTAGAAATGAGAACTGCCACAAGAATATACAAGAGTATATATGGAGAATTATAGTGGTCACAATTCTTAGAAACTTTATATTAAGCAATTTTCTATATTATAATAACATTTATTAAAATGATAATTGGATTTTAGTTGCAGAGTCCATTTTTAGTAAAAGCTTATCGAAACGAAAAGTAAGCATTTCTTAAATGGAACGTTAACTATAAATACAATAATATACATACTAAATATTTAGGACTTTTCTATAATATAATAACATTTATTAAAATGATAATTGGATTTTAGTTGCAGAGTCCATGTTTCCACGTGGTGGGATGGGTTATTTTATAAGTCTTTATTGTAGTGTATTTGTTCAGCAATCTACATTCTGGTTTCATAAAAAGAAAAACGTTTAATTCATGTCTAGTATAAAAGTTAAGATTCGTAAGGTATTAGTTTGATTCTAGAATAATAGTTACCTCGATGTGATCGTCACAAAAAATGTCTGGTCTGTTTGTTTTATGGGTGTGTTTAGTTCAATATCTACACTAAACTTAGGAAGTTCTGAAATATGCAATTAAATTATAGTAACATTGCTTTAAATTGTTTAAATCGCGAGGCAAGTAATGAGTACGCATGCGTGGATCATATTTTTTTTATGAATTTAAGAATTTATGCTTAAACACTATTGGATCTTTAAAATCAAAAATGGATGGAGTATGATCAAGTTAATTTTTCAACCATAAAGCGCATGATTGTTATTCCACTCTATCGATCTGAATATAATATCAGAAAGAATATTTATATGGCAGAAACTGTGCCCTTTATATCCGAAAAGTTTGGTACAGTTTTACTCAGATTTGTTTTGTTTTTTACATGAAATAAAATGATAATGTATCCGTCTAGAGCACATGAGATATTATTTCTAAATACAATAAGCCATGTTATCACATAAACTACATTTCAAAGTTAATATTGTATTATAAAAAAAAAAAAAAGATATTATTCCAATGGCATGTAGTCTAGAAATATTCCCAGTGCTATAATATGGTGACATTGGCGGACCTTCTCTGATCCTGATCAAATGAACTGTTCATCCGAATGTTACACAATACCCAATGTTAACAATTCGATGTGTACAATCTACAATTTAAAAGCATGCTTTTCATGTGTATCATGTTTGTATTAAAGGTACACGGCATATACATAACACCTTCCTATTTTGACCATGGTATACTTCGAAATTTGATGTGATAACATGGTTTATTTTATTTATAAATGATGTCTCGTCTGTTCTAGATGGATAAATCGACAGTTCTATGGGCCAGTTTATTTCACTTAAATAAAAAGCAACTGAGTAAAATTGTACCCATATTTCGGATAGAAAGAGCACAGTTTCTGCCGTAAGTATTCCTTCTGATAGTATGTTAGCATCAGTAGTGATGCATTACTCTCATGTACTATATGGTTGACACTGCTCAAGCCTAAAATATGCATTTGGTTCAACATTTCACTTTACCACATCCAATCCATTTTTTTCTTTAACGATGGTTGCGCAATAGTCCTTATTATTATATATCATAAAATATACGTGTTTTTCATTGGTCTAGAAGCAGTCACGTGTGATTAAATAGTTTTACAACCCCACACTCAAAGTTGGCTTAACAGCAATCAGAATGAAATCGTGGTCAATTACTTGGACCGATCTCTTAAGATTAAAAACTACAGTGACATATCTACAATGACATATCTAATAAACATAACTTTACTGTTTTTTGTTTAAATGAAATACGAATTAAAACTATATCACCAAAGCAGGTAAATGTTATTCACCATATGCGTTAACTTCAAATCCTTTGGATAGTGATTTGTCCTGCAAAATACAGTGCATAGTTATTTTACTATGTATAGCAAAACCGTTAAAACTTGCTTTCAGTAAATTATCTCTATACCCTAGTCTCCGTGTAGCGATTTAGGCGCAAATCTTCCAGCCCATTTAGACCGCTCGTTTCATTTATTTTATACTATCAAAAATACATATGATATTGTTACTAACCATGAATGACATATTACAGTTAATCTCAATTCAATTTTCTCTAAAACTATGTTAATTTTCCTAATTGATAAGCGATAAAGAATACATTTCCAGTATGTTATTACTGGGGGAAACACAATCGGTCAATAAACTCACCTATGTTGCTTGTTATTTCAATAAAAAATAGACATTAATGTGAATTTCAAGAAAACCAGCAATTACTCATTTTCCCATTCCTCCTATGTATCTTGCAATTTTGGTTTTGCTCTCTTTTGACTGGATGAACCTTTTGTACAAAGGTATCGTTTTATTAATGTATACATTTTGTATATTTTAAAACGTGTTTTTCTAAATTAGTTTTAAACAGTTTTACAACTGTTTGAATATTTCCAAAAATAGATGGGAACACATCGATTTTGACTCAGTATATCCTAATTATGTTAAATATAGCTCATTATATTTTATTTGTAGTACGAGTTATGCACTGATGTTGAAAACTGTTTCTACCTTCGCAGTTGCAGTTATTTTCCAGTCGCCAAATACGGGTTCGTTACTGAGTTGCAACGTTCCATTAATTACGCCATTCTTTGTAGTCATCGGCCCAAAAACTTGCACTCTGTTATTCTTTCCGTCCTGAATAAATACATACATGTCATTGTAAATACGAACAAAGGTTTTCTTGATTGGATTGAATAGATTCGAATAATATCTAATGGCAATGACTGATTAAAGGGACACTAATGCCTCATCTCAATTGGTGGTCTAAGCTTGTTTTTTATATCAGTTTAAATTATTCTAATTTACGCAGCGTAATATACCGGTTAATTTGAGATCATTATGCTCTAAATCGAAAAACAAATTGTATTTAGCATTACATAATAATTATAATAATAATCAGGGTCTTCCCCAGGATCATTTTAAGAAGTAAAAGCAAACAACGACGAATGGGGGATGACCGTCCCCCTCTTCCAACCAGTCCCCTCTTAAAATAATGAAATAAAAAGATACTTAACTATAATGGTCATGTAAATTTATTGTTTTTTTATTTCATCAATTTATCATTTTTATCACAGTTTTAAAAAAATCTAAAAATAAATCCAGATAATATAATCAATGATTATTGATTAACTGGAACTATTTAGGTACGCATGGGTTTAGCATACGTGAGTAAATAGTTCAGTTTAAAATAATCAATGCCTCTTAATATTAAGGTTTCAAAGTTAACAAATAACATTAAAAGGCATTATAAGGGTGTTAGCCATGTAGATTTCTTTTTAACTTGCTGGGTTATATATATGACAGTCGAAAATGTTATTAACCGACTCCTCCAAACGAAGGTTAAGACCGTTAAAAAAACAAAATACCCACGCGAATAAAGTCAAAACTTTAGTGCAAAACTGTTCATCTGTACATTAAAATAAATTACACTACTTAGATGTGTACTTAGATGCAGTGTACATACTTACGAAAACAGAAATAGTTGCAATCCCTTCATATCCATTTAAATTTGGCAAAAGGAATATCGCCCGAAATTTAACTGAAAGCAAACATAATATGAATTGTCAATTCATTAACCCGATTATTTTATATCTTTTCTAAAAAAAAAAAAAAGTTCAAGTAACACAGAAACCGTTTATATGTTTTGCATATACAAGTGAAGTATTTGAATGCGCTATTGTTTCTTTTAAAAGTTAAAGTTATGCTTGAAAGCTATTAACATTTTATTAATTTTTATTTTTATGTATTTTAACGTCACTACATATATATTTCAACAGAAACATGTTATTCAGATAATTGAGGTTCCCCGCCATACATGCGATGAACACTGACAGAGATATTGTCGTTCAGCATACATTACATGTATTAAACATAATGTCTAAAACTAAGAACGATCAATACAAATGTCACAAAATTATAGAATAGCACAACACAGAAAACAAGAAAGGACTAAAATGTACTAACATGGCGGGATCTACTTTTAAGTAACCTGACATACATTCTTTTTAAGACAAGTTATATGTCATATAGCATAGAAGTGTTTTTAAATATCATTTAAAGGGACAATGTCCGTAACTTTTAGCTTATAAAACACACACTCATTTTGTCCGCAAACATTACAAACCAAACATTATTGAATACTAATTAAAAGCAGGATTGTTTGACGGAATTCAATCGCGATACAAAAAAGAGAAACCGCTTCCGGCGTTTGAACTCGCAGCCCAAACTAAAATTACACTCGCGGTAATAATAGTGAGCGTAAAGTAGTCGCTCCCGACTGAGCTAATCGGGTTATACATATTACCCAATACATACTACGGTGAAAACCTAATACGCTTATGGAAGTCACGTGCTCGCAGAAAGGTAAATCTTTATTTACAAATAATAATTAAAGTGTTTTTTTTTCAAAGTCACAAATGTATTACTACAGACTTCTAAGGGTCTATGCTCATGTTTTCATGTATACATTCCACTGAATAAAAGTCAGACGGTTATTTGGGTATGCTCAATATCTGCTTAGTTACGGACAGTGTCCCTTTAAGCCCTATCTGTGAGCTTGACATTTTGGATGCAGACACTAGTGCAGATTAAATATAAATCAAATTGCTTCAAGCACCAATTCAGTCAGAAAACCAAATTTTGCGGACGGAAGTACGTCCGTTCTCGTAACCACGAGAAAGCCACACAAGATCATGTTAAAATATGTTTACTACTACCCTAAAAAGTCCAACCCTAGATTCCCAGCATTCGTAAGTACGTACGCACGTACGAACAAAACGAACTATAGAAGAATGGAAACCAACGGACTGGAGGAATAAATGCTTACTATTTCCGGTCAACAGCTTTTCTGTATTACTAAAACTGCAGGCGCCTTAGTAGCGTATTTATTTATTTTCATAAGCATAGCTTATATGACGAATAGCTCAACTGATAAGACCTTGCACTTAAAACACCTCTGCACTCATTGCGTAGGTTCCCTCCCTAGTTCAGGCATGTCTCGCTCATTGCGTAGGTTCTCTCCCTAGTTCAGGCATGTCTCACTCATTGCGTAGGTTCTCTCCCTAGTTCAGGCATGTCTCACTCATTGCGTAGGTTCTCTCCCTAGTTCAGGCATGTCTCACTCATTGCGTAGGTTCTCTCCCTAGTTCAGGCATGTCTCACTCATTGCGTAGGTTCTCTCCCTAGTTCAGGCATGTCTCACTCATTGCGTAGGTTCTCTCCCTAGTTCAGGCATGTCTCACTCATTGCGTAGGTTCACTCATTGCGTAGGTTCTCTCCCTAGTTCAGGCATCTAGTTCAGGCATGTCTCACTCAGTGCGTAGGTTCTCTCCCTAGTTCAGGCATGTCTCGCTCATTGCGTAGGTTCTCTCCCTATTTCAGGCATGTCTCACTCATTGCGTAGGTTCTCTCCCTAGTTCAGGCATGTCTCACTCATTGCGTAGGTTCTCTCCCTAGTTCAGGCATGTCTCACTCATTGCGTAGGTTCTCTCCCTAGTTCAGGCATGTCTCACACTTTATCTCATCTCCATCTAAGTTTAACTTTTCACAAATATAGACACGAAGTGACTTGACCCACGGTCGTTTAGAGACTTAAACATGTTAAAAAGAAATATAAAAAGATCGGACAGGGAAAGTAGCATTCAAGGAGGACAGTAAACCACAAAACACAGAAACAAACACGCAAACAGACAAACAAGAAGGCAAAAGCAATAATAAATGCAAACGACATCACAAACACAAAAAGGGTTGACAATAGAGCTACCGCCTTGGAAGCCATATGAAGGTAGAACATGTTGAATGTTCGGCAAAACAACTTTATTCTAAAGTCGTACCTAGGCTACAGAGTGTGTATAGGACAATCAAGCATAATAAACATGGTGAACAATTATGTTTTAAACATGGCGTTGGATATATGCATGTAATGTGCATTTATAAATACTTACCTTCCTGTCCCGCCGAGTATTTTGTCTTGTCAGTTTGTATAAACAGATACAAAGACTTATCTTCAAATCGTATGTGCGACTCATTTTGAAAGATAAGACCTCCACTCCCGATTAACTTCAAGGTATACGCGGACGTCTGCAAGTCAGCTGGTACCTTAGATGAACCAAACATTCGTGACATGATATCATTTTATATAAATGTAAATTTTACAAATCGGATAAAATATTTCTTATTAATCTTTCAGCATATATATTCTTAGAATTTAGCCCATCGTCAACATGCATAATTATACCGAATGAAAAGTTGACTTTAGAAAGTGAGGGAAACATGTCTGAAAATAAAACGAGTACATTACGGTACAGTAGTGTCTCAAAGTCGACAATGGGCATATCATTATATTGTGGATAAAACATGAACGTAAGAAAAATGTATCCAAATTACGATAATAGTGCAAATGATGTATGCACGAGTTGAAAGTGTATGAAAAAATTGGTATAGACAGATTTTTCAAATGTGCATGCAACAGTAACGATGGTTAAACATATTTATTGTGTGTGCGTGTGTGTGTGCTATAACAATCTTAAACAACCTCGTATTGTAGCAGTGAGCTTTATAGTGCTGCCACGCTGGAATACTAAGTAGATAAAAGTCGAACAGGAAATGTAGCATTGAAGGACCACAGTCAACCACAAACAATTACAAAGATGAATAAAATGCAAGATGTGACATCACAAACATATACGGTTTGACAACAGGGCTCCCGCTTTCTAACGGTCAGTGGCCAAATAAAGCCGCCGTGGGTTTATACCATCCGTAGTTACATGCCATGTTATATTATAATGACACCTGGCTAACAAGTCCTAGCACTACCCTTTATATGCTGAACGTCAAGCAAGAAAGATACAAGTACCATGTTTATGAAGTAGTGTCTCCGTGGTCGAGTGGTTACGATGTTGCGTTGTAAACCTTCTCGCCTCTCACCACTGCGGGTTCGAATCCAACTGGGAGCTCGACTTGTACGTGAGGAGTGTCGATTCTTACGGATGGCGGGAGGTGTACAGTATTGGTTCTACCCAGGAAAAGTGGGTGGTCTGCCTCAACCACAAAAAAATCGACCGTCAGATATAACATGTGTTGAAACGACGTAAAACATCATACAAAACAAAAACAAAATGTTTATGAAGTGTTTGGTGTGACGCGGCCGCGGACGCTTTACCACTAAGCCCCCGCCGAGATATTAGTGTATGTACGACGAACCAATTAAACACTTTTATAAATACGTGGTTAAATGTATTATCCAAGTACAAAATCCTTCTGATTACCCGCAGCTCCATAGATTTTGTCACACCTGCAGAAGTAATGAAATACGACTGAGTGTAAGACAGTTGCAATTAAAAAAGCTGAAAATGTAACTTTAACTCAAATATAACCTTTTTTACTGCAAGTTTTCCAGCCAAAAAAAAACAATATGACGGCTATCGTTTTCTTTGCCATAATTAGCAAAAGAATTACAAGTATAAAGTAAAGTTTATGTTTATTATGCTTGTTTTAATGTGGTTGCTGTATTATTTATAAAACAATAAAATGAAAGTCATACAAAACTATACGCATCTATCTTCGAAATTATACTAAATGCCGAATTGTAAGTGTAAACAGGAAAGCAGCAGATAAAATGTGTCTTCATACCTTTGTGAAATGCCGTGGTGTTACTGACAATCACTGAGCGGTTGGAAGTATGTTCAAGTCTGGCTTCTACATTGACATCACCTGTCGATTTGAGGATTGTGACTCGAATTCCTAGTGGTAATCCGGGAATTAGGGAATTGGGAAACGTGGCTACGTATGAACTACAAAACATGAAATATACAGTGTTCATTATAAATGCACAAGACCGTTACCTGATACCATGCAGTCCGATTTTTATCAAGTTTTGAAACAGTTTTTCTCTGTTCTTTATTACCCTTATTAGAAATGATGTTGACATTATAAATTAGTGTTCCTGGAACGAAATTACAATGCTTAACGAATTAAAAAAAAGTATGTTGGTTCTCGGCACGACCATGTAATGCATACAGGATGAAGAATGCGCATTTATTTTTCGAAGAAATGATTGTCTCTACAACGTAGATATGTAGACCGCGCGGTAAATGGTACTCGATATGGGAAATATGTACCACTCGTGAAATATTTTCGCATCCTCCGATCTATCATTTACGTTGTTGTTTTTAGAACAATTGTACTTGCCCAGCAGTCTTAATCAGACAAATGGTAGCGCATATACATTTCGATACAAGTTTATTTGAACACTCTGGCATGGTATTCCACAGCGGTAGTTTTTATATATAAAATAAAGAAATACTGATTAAAAGCAGCACATTATATACACAGAACTTGGACTATATACGTTTCGGCGATATTACGTAAAAACATTGCCTTCCCGCACGAACTGTGACGCCCGTAAAGCAGGCGTAATATTGATAACTAAACCAGGCGTAATTTTGATGAAAACCAGGCGTACTGATGGTTTTGGTAAGAAAGTAGAAACCAGGCGTAAAATGAGGCGGAATCCAGGCGTAAAATGATACGTAATATGCAAATGAGTCCGCATGGACAAAAGACAGGAGTAAATAAACCAGGCATAAATAATATGTCAGGCGTAAATAATAAGCCAGGCGTAAAATGAGGCGTAATATGCAAATGAGTCCGCCTAGGAAAAAAACAGGCGTAAATAAACCAGGCAATATTCAAATCCAGGCATAATTTTGATCCAGTCGTAATTAATTCTTCTGGGTAAAAACATATTTCCGCTTGTTGCAGTGGGATCCCAGTCAGTCGCAGTGGGATCCCAGTCAGTCCCAGTGGGATCCCTTTCAGTCCCAGTCGGATCTCGCTTGGTCCCAGTGCGATTCCACTAGAATTCCCAGTGGGATTCCACTTGATCCCAGCAGGAATTTAGGGCAGCCCTACTGAATATAACTGGGGTTCTCATTGGGTTCTACAGCAATATGCAAATTGAAGTGTGATAATATTCAACAAGTATCAATCTAACTTTTTGTGAGCTTTTGTAAATGGCGGAGGAAAAGTAAGAACTCTCCTCTTCTTTTTTCTGCGATGAGATACCCTTGGTAAGTGGGATTCAATCTAAACTTTTGTGAGCTTTTGTTTTCATGAACATAGCTGTTCCTGAAGGGTTTTAAGAACATGAAGGGTTTTAAGAACTTAAATGCAATTTTGAAGGTGTCATGTTGTTCGTGAATAATTTGTGAATTTAGTTAATGAGGAACAATTCACTAATTTAACCTACATAACAGTTCAAGAACAATTCACAAATGTATACTATTCAGTCTACATCATTCAGAAGACCTGATCATACTTGGAGAAATGTTGCACATGCTACTGAAATCAAATAATATCTGCAGTGCTGAAAACCATTTGTCTATCAACAAAAAAAACAAGATCAATCCGCGAAAACATATGACAATAGGGGTTTGATTTTAAAATTATGTTTCTACTGACTACATTTAGACATTTCCTCTTTCAAACAGAACTATTAAATGTATAAGATGTTTTGATACACTAAGTAATGTAAGTATAGTCACAAAACACTTAATTGTAATTATTAGATGGTACAAGGAAAATCTACAGTTGGTGCCATTTTCCCGCCAAAAAATCAAAAGAGAGTATTTTAATTGTATTTGCACTCTTTGTCAGAAACACTCAGGTGTCATAGTAAAACAATCCATTACGCCTCTTCTAAAAATATTTAAAGTCCAAATGTACGCCTCTTTGAAAAGTTACGCCTCGATTTTTTTTTTATTACGCCTGGTTTTTAAAATGTACGCCTTACATTTACGCCCGTCAATAAATAGAAATTACGTGTCCTGCTCATTTTGTCCTGCTCGTTTACGCCTGGCTAATAACACGTAACTATCATTTAAGCCTGGTTTAGGCCTGGTTTAGTTGTATATTCTCGATTTAACTGTGACATCTGTATTAAATAATATATACTAAACCAAATTGCTAAGTATCAACCTAAGAATATGTCAATAATATTCTCATTGTTTTGTGTATTTTATGCTTGATTAAAGATACGGTTAAACTGCAAAATAATGAGTGTAAATCGCCTAATCTGATTGCATGAACATATTTTAAAACTTTTAAGTCAATGTGTTTTCTTAGAAATAAGTTATAACACTTATACAACTGGGTATACAGGATTTTATTAAGTACTTCGAATTAGTGAAGTTTTCGATGTTCCTAATTCTAAAATATGGCAGTTAAAATTATTTTGACCATGTTTTACTAGCATTACCACTACAAATGCGTTTGCAAAAGAAATTTTCAAAATATTTAATGTTAACGCTGAATTACAGTTACTTGAATTTCAAACAATATTCAATTTAAAGGGAGGTAATTTAAGATTATCCATATTTCATTTTTTTATAGACGGAGAATCTGCAATAAAGGGGTCAATTTTTTATGTTTTTTTCTATTATTTCATACCAATTTTAAGAATTTTATATCTTTAAGCAATCTTTGACTCATGTTATGTGTTTTATCAGCACATTTCATGTTTTCATATAAAGGGAGGGTATATCTTTTCTAAAATATATTTAAAATAAGAAAATTAGTTAAGATACAAAAGTTGATACTTAGCAATTTTGTTCAATGTAGTATTAAACCAAAATACTCACTGCAATGCGGTGCATGACGAAATGCACAGCAAAAGTAGTAGATTTGTTACCATCATTATTTCTTTTGAAATTAACAGCAGTCTGAAAAAGTAATTGAACTTAATTAATAGTCGCTATAATGCCATTAAACACTGACTATGTTTTAAACTGAGATTAGGCAGATATTAAGAGAGGGTCATAGCTTTGATGCTGATATATACTCAGTTGCAAAAGAAAGTGTATACTTTGAAATTTTTACTTTACACACCTATCCTCTTTATCAACGCAGTCGGTAGCGCGGCGGATTTGTAACCGGAGGCCCCGGGTTCAATCCTCCGTGGTGCCACTGAGTTTCGTCGGTGTGTTCTTGGGCAAGACACTTTCCCTTAGCCTCGTCCGTCGGATGGGAACGTAAACCGGGCGGTCCCGTGTATCGGTCTATCCTCCGAGCACGTTAAAGAACCATAGGAATCTATTCGATAATAAGAGTAGGGCACGGTTCCCGGATTCCTATGTATCATTCCCTTCTCTCTGGGGCGGCTCTAAATAACCTATACTGTGTTGATGAGCCGTTGAACAACATTCAATTCCTCTTTATCAAGCGACAGTCCTTTATAGATTCAACGTATTAAAAAAAAATATGACAACATGATATTGGCAATAGAATGATAAAAATGCTGGTACCATATTAATTTTGGAATTTATATAATTAATTCTAAAAAAAAAGTGTACAAAATGCTTATACTCAGTTCACTTTACCAGAATATGTATACCATTGAGAAAACAGACGGTAAGACAGTTAGTATTTCACAGAATAGCCTTTAAATATGTAACAAAAGGTGTGTTACTATCTCGTTAATATTCGAAGTTATATAAAGTATGAAATTAAATATGTTCGTGCTACTCACTAAAAAGAAGGTTTCTCACTTATCGATATCCAAAAGCAATAGCTATAATATATTTATAATTATACTGATGCGCTTAAACAAATCACTGAACTTACTTCGTAATATCTTAGTCGTACGACATCATGCCGACCACTGGCCAGATCACTCTCTATCTTGTGATAAAATAGTCGCACCAGTCACGTGATGTTTTTCTTTTACAATATTATACAGATGGCATATTCCCAAATTGCAAGATATGGGTTATCGTGCTAAATGGCACGTCCTTGTTTAAGACGAATGAAATGTTTAAACGCACGTTTACAAAGCTCGTTTATATTGAATGCTTATAAATGGATAGTTTATACATATTGGGTTGGCACCGCAACTATGACGAATAAAAACTTTCTGGGGTCCAAAAATGAGATATAGGGTCCTATAGAAACCACAGCGTCCGAACGAAATGGCATCGTAGGTCCGCACTGTACTGCAAACAAGGACTTGATAATACAATGAAAGAGACAAAAAACAACAGAAAGGGTGGTGAAGACAGGGTTACCGACTTGGAACGGTCAGTAGGCTATAAGGCCTACTGGTTAGCTTGAATCGATTTTATAGCGCACAATCCAAGCTATTATCCTGTCTTCAGCGCCCAAATAGACAAGAGAGTGTAAACAAAACTACATCCAATACATAAAACTATGAGGCATGGATTCAGAAACTTCGCTACCCCTGTATTAGACGACTCGCACGATCATGCAAAGGACAATCAGTGAGATTTATTCTTAGCCTTCTGTACGACCTCGGAACCACACGAGGCTGATGCGTTGAAAGTAAAAGAAAGACAAAAGAAGGAAAAAAGGTAGGTCAATGTTGGCAACAGTGACCTACATTTATAGAAATATACAGAAAGGAAAAAGAAACACATAATAAAAAAAAATGCCTGTACTACACTATTATATACACATAATTCCACGTAATATTCCAGATATATCTCAACGTGTTTTGTACAAACTCTGTCATGTAATAGACATTTTAATCAAAGTATACTTTGTTACAAGAAATTCATAAATGTTGAATTTTCGCTTGAAAAAGTAAAGCCATTTCAGTATTGTGTTCTATGTTAAGAGATTGCAACGTTTAAAGCCTAAGTTTGCTCACCTGCTTGAGCCAAATGCGCATTCTGTCGATAATGAAACTTTAAAGAGATAACCATTGGTGTGTTCGATGCTGTTTAAACCTTTTTTTCCGAAAGGACAGGCCTAATGTCGCCCTGTATCATTCGATTAGCAGTAGCATAGCGTTTCTTTTTCTTTACAGTATATATAGATGTTATCAATATTTAACTATGTATAAATTGTACAAACAGTAGAAACCAAAGTGGAAAGTTATTAATTACCTTTTAGCTGCCAAACGGCTGGGTTTATACCATAAGAAAAAGGGACGGGATGTTTGCATGCATTTATTAATACGTACAATATAAAATGATGGATAACACAATAAATAATAGGTCATAATTAATTATGTTATAAAATTAATTATGTTTCGTAAATGAAAAACTAAAATGAAAACGTGTCCTGCTTGTTTATTTGATGATTGAACCTTCGTCTAGAACAGAAATCATAGTGTACGATGTAACAGCTGAATTATAAATTAGATTTACGCACCGCAACACAATATATGTTATATGGCAACATGGCGGGTATGAACTTTCTGGATTTAAGACATAAACACTTGAAAGGTGAATTCAGAAAGTTCACTACCGCTGGAGAAACAATGGTTACTGAATCTCCAACTGCTAAAACTCTATTAGTCGCTTCTTACGACCATGCAAGGGTCACGCCGTGGCATCAATTCTTGGTCTTCTTGAACACCCCGGAACCATACGGGGCTGTTTCGTTGTATGTCAATGTTGGTAACAGTGACCTACCTTTTATAAGAATCGATGGATATCATTAATATTTAACTATGTATAAATTGGACAAACTATAGAAATCAAAGAGGAAAGTTACTAATACCTTGTAGCTGTAATCCAAACGGCTGAAATCATGCCACAAGAAACATGGTGGCGATGTTTGCACGCATATAAACGTACACTAGCATAGTTTTCAGTGAAACAGCTGAATTAAAATTGGGTTTTACGGCAACGCAACAAAAGACAGGTATATGGGGTATGAACTTTCTGCATCCTAAAACTGTGAGGCAAGCATTTAGAACCTTCACAACCGCTGAGAAACAAAGAGTTGTTGAGACTTCAATTTTTTAAACCCTATTAGTCGAAATATCAAATGTTCGAAATATGAAGACCTTAGGCAACATTTTTTAATTAAGGCTTATGAGACACGGAGTGATTTTCACTCTTTATCAGACTTACAAAAGGTAGCATACGTGCTTAACAATCATTATGCGTATATTGCAAAATTCAGTGTATGTGCTATGTTACGCAAAAACTGTATCTTTACAACTGAACAAGTATATTACCACAATGTAAATGTTCTGTGTTGTATACGTACACCATTTCATTGTAAACATGTAGTGTTTCCATTTTCATTGTGCGTGCGTGTGTGCGTGTTCGTTTGTACAAACGAGCGTAGTTGTGTGCCCGCGTACGTATGAATATGTGTATGTATATGTGCATGTACGTAAATTGTATATACGCGTATATAATTTGTATCTATGTAAAAGACAGAAAGAAGAAAAAAAACATGCTTGTTTAGAGTTTACTGGTAATTCTGTATACTAGTCATACACCGTATATTTAATTACAGAGCTTAAACTTAATATATTTTCACTGTACATGTATTTATATCTAGCAGTTTAATATTTGTTTATGTATTTATTATAATATTCCATTTAAAGTGACTTGTAGGCCCAATGCGGCCGGGTGTTGTAATATAACTTTAATTTGATAATATGTGTGTACATAACACAATGTCACTATAATAAAATATTCTTATCTTATCTTATCTGATCTTGTATAACTTAATCCAGCCATACTTACCTGTAATCAATAATTATAACCTTCGAACTTCAGGATTAAACTTACGTCTCCCTCTTTGTCGTACAACATCATATTACAACAGCTTTCTACTGAGTACAATTAAATTGTGGAATGCTTTTTACCGTTAGACGCAAAAAACGCACCATCTGTTGAATAATTTAAGCATAAACTTAAGGCTATTGAACATAGGAATAACAGTCCATATCACTATAATATAGGCAATAGGAATGAAAACATCATCCTTTGTCAATTAAGAAAAAAACTCAAGTAATCTAAATAAGCAATTTGTTGACCTCACCTTGACAGATACAACAGTATGTCCGAAATGTCCGAAATGTGGCAATCCATGTGAGGACAATACTCATTTCTTTTTCAACTGCCCACTGTACGACACAGAGTTGCGTTTCTTTTGTAGGTAGGTAGGTAGGTAGGTAGGTAGTGAATGTAGGTAGGTAGGTAGATAGGTAGGTAGGTAGGTAGGTAGAGTCGACCACTAAACCAACACAGAGAAGGGCCACCATAAGCCACAGGCTTACCATTGCCCTCGGACCAGTAAGTAATTTGTGTTTTAAATATATGTGCTTTATTTGTTACGGTTCAAAAGCTCTTGTGAGGTTATTTTACTTCTTGAAATGGCATTTGCGGCGTTAAATAAAGGTTAACTTATCTTATCTGATAGTACGAACTGCTTGGGTATGGACCTTGATAGCTATTCCTCTAGAAGACTACATGACGCTGACGAACAGACGATCCCGACATTCACACTCGCTTGCTTTCAAATTAATTGACGCAACCGCTGACTACTACAAATTCTCCTTTTTCCCCAGAACAGTCTTTCACTGGAATTCATTAGCTCCTGACATCCCTATATTACCCAATATAGAACAGTTAAATTCTGCAGTCAGCAGAATTGAACATATCTCACCATAAATTCAATGTATGTTTTTATTTTTAAACCTAACATCCAAAAACTTCAATGTTTCTTTTAAATCTCTTTTAAATATATTTTTAAAATACTAACAGTCTTTGTCGGTATGACGACGCATGCCTAGGTCCCCAGCAGGGGTTTGGCATTAAAGGAAGATAGTTTCAAGTTTTTCAAGTTTTATTTCATAAGCTGGGCCCAACTGGGCATGAGCATTAACAAACACAAATGAAAATAACATCAATAACAATATTTACAAAGTTGAATCATAACAAAGAATATAAACACAAAATAATTTCAATTCAAGATAAAATGACTAGATGGAATGAGTTTCGTATATTAATACTGAGTAATAAATGTAAAATTAATAGGGGAAGGTGAAAAATAGTTACTTAAATTTATCAATAATTTTCTTAACAAATAATGACAGTTTTAACAATTCATAATTATCTATAGATTGAAAAATGTTTCTAAAATTATATGTATTTGCAATAATAGAATTAGAGGAAATATATTTCTTTCTTTCATTTTTAAAAAAAGTGCAAACAAAAATGTAATGAAATTCATCACCAAGCACATTTAAATGACACAAATCACAAGTTCTTAATCTTCTCTCTATATTATAAAGTCTGCCTTTTTCCACTGGGAGTTTATGATTAGAACATCTAAAATGGCAAAGTGACAATGCAAGATTCAGCGGTAACTCTACTAGATACCTCTCAAACGCAAAAGTATTTTTGAAAATTCTATAACTCACACATTTTGGGGATTCATAGACTGTGGTATTCCAGGATTGATTATATATATCTTTAATTCTGCTTTTTATTAAATTTCTAAAAACAAGTGGGGATGGAACATTTTGATTTAACCAATATTCAGAAAAACCAAGCTAGATAGATAGTACGAACTGTTTACGGACCGACACAGTATTTTCTGCAGAGCTGTCATTGACCCATATTTCCACCGGTTGTGAACGTTTTCGTGTATTTTTTTATTTTAGCATGGGGGGTTCTCAAAGCACACGGCAAATCGTGATTGATAATGAGCACAATATTGTCAAGGTAAGCTAAGTTTAATTCTTAGACATTTAAATGCATACATTCTGAAGGTCATTATTTGTTATTATTATTATATGTGGGTGGGGTATGCCGCATTTTTAGGTATGATATCACTAATTATTTTCCCGATATACACCAATTTTAAAGTGTCACATATTAATTATTTGCTGCAAATTTAATTCAAGTATGGATAATGCAGCAGTGTAATGTTCATATAGAAAAATTACCAGAAAAGGTGGGGTCACAAGACATGTTATAAAGTTCTTGTTTGTTTACTAAACAAAACAGGTCAAGGGTACAGCTGTTTTCATTGATTGGCTGTTTTCATTGCTCACAAAGTGTAAGCATAGAGTCGAAATTTCGAAAATGATCATCAGTGATCCAGTAAAACCTATTAATACGCTTCTTATACATAGAGCCACCTCGGAGGTTTACATGTAATTAGTGGTGGTAAACCTTTATCCCGTTGACACTAGTGTTAAAATGTCACATATAAATGATTTGATGCAACTTCAACTCAAGTATGGATAATGCAGCAGTGAAATATTCATAATAGATCATAATCTATAGAAAAATTACTTTCCACTTGGAAAATCACCAAAAAAGGTTATGTCAAAATACATTTAAGCTAATGCATATATGTATTCTAAATATCTACAGGGTTCCGGAAATATGGTTGCCCGACGCCCCGGGCAAGTGGATTTTGGGTGGGGGCAAGTGACCTTCGCAAATCTGGTCACACGCCACTTGCCGACAGACATTTCCATTCTAGATCAAATCAAGTGGCAAACTAGCCGTATCAGAATTTCATTTTGATAACTGAATAAAACTGGCCGCTGTTTTTCGACGCTAGCGATTGTTAATAAGATCAAACAACTTTCGGTACAATCTACAATCTTGCCCCAGGCAGCTTAATCTGTGGCATTATTTCAATAAACAACTAATTAACCCACACGCGCATTTTCACACTGTTTGAAAACAACACCATATCACAATTTATCCGGACACGACCGTCAGACGTGTGTCCATCGGCCAATGAAATCGCGGCAGTTATGTCCGTGACATCCAACCATAAATATAGCTACTTTCAGAAATCGTTTCCAAATAATCTCTGAACATCATTTGGACCTTCCATCAATCAAATCAGAAAACTCTTTCTTAATTTGCAAATTTAATGTGACAAAATAATGATTGACAGACCCACGTGACGTTATGTTTTTGTTTAGATAATCTTGCCGAAGATTTTTTCGTAATGACGAAAACACATTTTCTTTTACTCGAAGCAATCGTTTATCAATGCGCTGTTATGAGGTATTTGGTGTATTTCATTGATATAGTCTGAAATTAAACTTATATGGAAGTGTATACTAGTTGCATAACTTAGCGATATGCGCATGTCATGGGTTTTCGTGATTTAAGAACAATCTCGGAACCTTTTTCTCAAGTTCTGTACTTGCGCTTTTGATAAATAACGTTACTGCTACTACTTCTTAAACAATTCCTAAGGGAAACCCTATTCATGCCTCTTGCTTTCATCTAATTCCCTGCAGTTAAAATACAAAGCTGTAGAAACGTTACCATGGTTGCAGAAATTGGGGGCCAAGTTAATATTTTAATAACGATTTTGTCCTGTTTCTTTGCTTGTCAAACATTTAAATGAACACAATAGCTTCTTTTTTTTCTGTCAACTGGTTAATTGTACACACTGTGACATTAAAAGTTCCATACTCTGGCTGCCACGCAATTTTTTTGGATGGTCATCAAAAATAATGGGGTTGTGTGTGTGGTGATTGGTGGGGTGGGAGGGTGGAATAAAATGTGTTTGTATACTGTCACATTCATTATTTTATGATTTAAATAACACAAATATGTAATAGACACAAACGAAGAAAATGCAACCATTCGATTTTTTTATATGAATAAATACAATGTATTAACTAATACATAAAATACATTCTCCCTTTCTTTTCTAACTACTAGTAAGTATAATGGTCCAAATTATACGGCGGTCCGTCCTGTTTAAACGAATAATGGTACAGCGCCAATTTTTAGGGCAATTAAGTGTTCTTAAATGTAGGGCAAGTGACATTATGGGCAGGGCAAGTGACTTTTGAAAATCCACTTGCCCAGGGCAAGTAGATCAGGGCAAGTGGATTTTCAAAATATTTCCAGAACCCTGTATGTACATGTATTCTAAATATCTACAGCAGCGTAGTTTAAGAAAAGAAGATGTGTTAAAGATTTTATTTTCCTATATAACTATGTAAAAGTATGACCACAGGGTGAAGCCAGATTTGACCCCAGTCACCACTGAATAAACTTGTTAGAGGACATAAGCTTATGCTGCATGTGATATATGAGAGAGAACGCCTTGTGGGTTCAGAGAAGAATTTTTAATTTTTAAGAATGAATGGTACGTGCTAAATATTAGACCCCTAGCTCTGACTTATAGTTTACGAGCAGAAGATTTATTAGCAGCATCTTAATCCGACTGGCAATTTTTAAAAAAAAAGGTTCTAAAAATGAGAAAAAAATATTTGGGTCAGTGCCTTTTTTTCGGGTCAGTCGGGAAAGGGCAAACATTAAATATTTTAAGTGTGGCTTAATTCATTGTTTTTAAAATAAAAAACACATCAAAACACAACTAAGGAAACACCTATTTTTTATGTTTTATGTCTGCTTCAAAAAAAAAGCTGTATTGGGAGGGCCTCATGAACTGAAACAAAATTGAATACCACCATTTTCTCATGCGATTGTATGTCTAACAGTGATTTACAGTTAGCTATACAATTTTTCTCCTCCCCGAAATACAATAGGCTGGAAATAGGTCCTTAATATTAATGACTTGCTCCAAACACAAAAATGATGTCCATAAAGTGTTGCTGACGTCGATATTAACAAAACAAAAAATTTCAGTTAAAATCAAAATTGTACACAAAAGTCATTTAAATGTAATAAATAGATTTTTTAACTGGGGGGTTCAGATCACTTGCCCCTCACCACTGTAGTTTCGAACCCTCGGGGGCCTAGGAATCTTTATGTGAGGAAGCCATCCAGCTGGCTTGCAGAACATCGGTGTTTCTACCCAGGTGCCTGCCGTGCACAAAAATTGCCCGGAGAGGCACCTGGGGTCTTCTCCCATTTCTGCTCATGTGAGATAGGCATTTTCCTCATGTGAGATAACTCTATCTTACATGACATGTGACTTACGACGTCATGACGTTACGTCGACGTCGCTTATTCTGGCGTTAAATTTCTCTATCTCACCTGGATACTCATGATGGATTCTTATATTCCTCCACCAATGGAAGCTGGAAAGTCGCCATATGACCTTAGCTGTTGGTGTGACACTAAAATCCAATTAAATCCAGTTCAATTTACTGCTGGGTATGATTAAATGGACGTCCTTCACTCAATGGTAGGCTTGTTTCGGTTTTTAGCTCTACTGGCCGAAGGCCAGCAGAGCTTATGGGATGCCGAGTTGTCCGTCGTCCGTTCGTCGTCGTTGTTAACTTTTGTCTCGTTAAGACGTTAGGGCCTTAATTTTTCATCCAATCTTTACCAAACTTTAACAGGTTGTTAATATCAATGACAGCTTGGATGAGTTTGAAAACCAGCCAGATCGGCCAAGTAACAGCGGAGTTATGGCCCTTGATTTAGATAAAAATGCTATATTGTTATATTTTGCCTCGTTAAGAGGATAGGGCTTTCATTTTTCATCCTATCTTTACCAAACTTTACCACATTGTTAATATCAATGAAAGCTCGGACAAGTTCGAAAACCAGCCTGATCGGACCAGTAACACCAGAGTTATGGTCCTTGATTTAGTTAAAAATACTATATTGCTATATTTTGCCTCGTTAAGATGATAGGGCCTTCGATTTTCAACCTATCTTTACCAAAATTTACCACATTGTTAATATCAATGAAAGCTCGGACAAGTTCGAAAACCGGCCATATCGGACTAGTAACAGCGGAGTTATGGCCCTTGATTTAGTTAAAAATGCTATATTTTGTCTCGTTAAGACGATAGGGGCTTCATTGTTCATCAGATCTTTACCAAACTTTATCAGATTGTTAATATCAATGAAAGCTCGAACAAGTTCGAAAACCAAACATATCGGACCAGTAACAGCGGAGTTACGGCCCTTGATTTAGTTCAAAACGCTATATTTTGCCTCGTTAAGACGAGAGGGCCTTCATTTTTCATGCGATCGTTACCAACCTTTTTTTTTTTAAATTTTCTTTTTAAATTTTAATTATTTATTTTTTGTTAACTTTTTCATTTTTTTTTTTTTTTTTTTAAATTTTTTATTTTTTGAATTCTATTTTTTCATTTTTTTTTTTTTTCCTTTTAATTTTTTTATAAAAAATTTTGAATTCTTTTTTAGCTCTATGTTGGACCAGTCGGACCAGTAACAGAGAAGTTATGGCTCTTGATTTAGTTAAAAACGCTATATTGTTAATACAATAGGGCCTTTATTTTTCATCTGATCTTTACCGAACTTTAACAGACTCTTTAGTTATGGCCCTTGATTTAGTTTAAAAGCTGTTTTTGCCCGAAACTTCCAAAAAAACGTAAATGGCAGTCACTCGCTTCATTGATGTTATAATAGCCATGTTAGCCAGTAGAGCGTCCACAGGCCCTCTTGGGCCTCTTGTTCACTCATTCACATGCTCTCGTTTTGAAAATAACCTCATGCCTACCATCTCATGAAGGATTTCCCTATAATTGAATCCAGCAGTGAAATAATCTCTGTATCAACTATTTTTGTATCAACTATTTTTATATGCCCATTTAAAGTAACGGATATATTATAAGTGAGCTGAAAACAGGATGCACTGAGGTTTTGTCGACAGCTTGGTGCATGTCCGGCAGGATTCATTGTACTTTTTCCTAATTTTTTGGTTTGGTACAATTTAATATACCACCAGAAATAAAAGGAAAACGCACTAAACTGATTTAAACTAAAACATCTGTAAAAATCTGCAAGTATTCTCAACAACCTTGACATTCCTGATTAATATTTGGACATGTACATAGCTAAGTAAAAAGTAGAAGTTACATTGCATTACTCTGTTACAGGTTACAGAAGATGTTCAGAGAAGATTGCTGGGCATAAAGGAGACGGACCAGAGACCTAGAACTGGTGAGTATAGACACAACTAGGTTCATGTTAGTACAAAAGGGTTATATAATATATTTTTTAGACCTGGGGACTATTCCAATTACCATGTAGGCAAATATTATAAATATAATAATTCCTGTGAATGATAGGCATTATCACTAGATTACTAGCTCTGTAACCATTTAGACTTTGTCAGTTTGAAAACTACCAGGTACTCAAAATGTTAAAAATATCAAGATGACAATATTAAATTTTCAGACCAAAATAAGATATATATATCCAAAATTAAATGCTTGTTTTCCCGAGAATCCCAAGTTATCCAAGTGAAAAAATATATAAAAAACCCGAAATCTTCCCAAACAATCCAATTTTTCTTGAATTTCGGATTTAGATTCTAAAGGTTATTTTTAGTTGGCTTTAAATCATCTGTCTACACTGTCTATGTCAGGTGGTCAGGAATCTGTGAGTGGGGATCAGGTGGAATCATTGAGACAGAAGATTGAGTCCGAGTACAATCAGCGGCTAAACAATGTAGTAAGTACATGTCTGAAATCTATACTCATTTATAAATGTATATTTGTGTTCAGATTTAAATATCCAGTTTTCTAGAGCTTTGTATATAAATATTACTCCTGTTTATAATACATGCTCGGAGCATGGTCGCTGTAATTTATTTTGTATTTGCACAGTTGTAAATCATTTAACTGAAAATAACACACGTCTGTCAAAATGAATGGTGTACTCTAACCACCAGTTATCGAAAGTTAGAGTATGGCAGGCAGATAAAATGGATACGCTACAAAACAAATAGAGTATGGTCTCATCCCGTTGATGGGCTGTGCCCGTCTCGATGTTTTATAATAAATCAACCAACTCCATAGACCATACTCTATCTATACGTCTTTCTCTGAAATTTACTTGATGTGTATTACCGTACTATAACATTGTTATTAATACATGAGGCTTGAGGAATACCAAAATAAATTTAGTGTTTACTCGACTTTTTAAACCAATCAGATGGCTCAGAATTTCAAATACTTGCACCATTTATTCATGAAGATTTACTACCAACGCTCTTCATGGTTTAGAGTGTGACCTATATAGAGACTATCGATAAACACTAAACCGGATAGAGCCCATGAAAAGAAATCTTCACCATTAAGAAACCGCAGGCGGTCGCTACCCTCCCTCCCTTTCGGTTTCTTAATGTAAGACATGTAAGAAAGTTCTTGTTTGTTTACTAAACATGTCAAGGGTACAGCTGTTTTCATTGATTGGCTGTTTTCATTGTTCACAAAGTGTTAGCATAGAGTCGAAATTTCGAAAATGTTCATCAGTGATCCAGTAAAACCTATTAATACGCTTCTTATACATACAGCCACCTCGGAGGTTTACATGTAATTAGTGGTGGTAAACCTTTATTTCGTTGACACCAGTGTTAAAATGTCACATATAAATGATTTGATGCAACTTCAACTCAAGTGTGGATATTGCAGCAGTGAAATATTCATAATAGAACCACTTGAAAAATCACCAGAAAAGGTTATGTCAAAATACATTTAAGCTAATGCATATATGTATTCTAAATATCTACAGGGTTCCGGAAATACGGTTGCCCGACGCCCCGGGCAAGTGCATTTTGGGTGGGGGCAAGTGACCTTCGCAAATCTGGTTGCCCGCCATTTGCCCGACGGACTTTCCATTCCAGACCAAATCAAGTGCAAACTGCCATATCAGAATTTCATTTTGATAACTGAATACTGAATAAAAGTGGCCGCTGTTTTTTGTTGCTAGCGATTGTTAATAAGATCAAACAACTTTCGGTACAATCAACAATCTTGCCTCAGGCAGCTGTGGCATTATTTCAATAAACAACTAATTAACCCACAGGCGCATTTTCACACTGTTTGAAAACAACACCGTATCACAATTTATCCTGACACGACCGTCAGACGTGTGTCCATCGGCCAATGAAATCGCGGCAGTTATGTCCGTGACCCAGGCAACCATAAACATAGATAAAACATAGCTACTTTCAGAAATTGTTTCCAAATAATCTCTGAACGTCATTTGGGCCTTCCATCAATAAAATCAGAAAACTCTTTCTTAATTTACAAATTTAATTTGTCAAAATAATGATTGACAGACCCACGTGACGTTATGTTTTTGTTTAGATAATCTTGCCGAAGATTTTTTCGTAACAACGAAAACACATTTTCTATTGCTCGAAGCAATCGTTTATCAATGCGCTGTTATGAGGTATTTGGTGTATTTCATTGATATAGTCTGTAAACGTATATAGAAGTGCATACTAGTTAATGGTGAAAATTTCTCTTCATAGCCTCTATCCTATACTTGTTTGGCTTCAGAAACGATATTTCTATATTGCAGAGCACACACAGTAACAAGGTAAAAATTGAAGAATTTGCGAGAGCTGTACAAGAAGTGGAGCAAAAATTCATGTAAGTCTTTGTATCATAGAAAACATGCTGAAATGGATGTAAACATAGGAGAGTCATCTATCTTTAAATGGACACTGGTAATCTTGACCTATTTATCATACAATTTGAAATTAGCACCAGTTTATTAATCCAGTATTGTTTTAAATTTTAGCATGTTTGCATATGACTGAATAAAAGGTAAACAAATGCAATTTGTTTTAATTTTTCATCAATATGTTTAAATTTATTTTTCATCATATGTTTAAATTTATAATGGATGCAACACAATCGAAATTACTTGTATGCTAAAAAGAATAATTTGTTTTTTCAAGTATTAATGTTTATTTAAAGTAGCTATCCTGCCAAATAATGACAAAATTACACTACAAAATCTGTTATCAAAACTCTATCCAGGTGTTCAGGTCATATAATAATTTATATGTGCCGGTGAAGAGTATAGGTTTATAAACGGGTTCTTAGAATACCCGTGATTGAATATGCGTAAAATGAATTATGAGTTGGTAACTCTTAATTTGACGCTCCAATTTCGGGGTTCGGCCATGCTTGTTAAAGCCATTTATATATTGTGTCTATAGAATTTGGTTTCTCAAAATATATCAGTTATATATATACCTCGTCATCCGTAGGTTTAGAAATGGTATGTCATGAAATTTGGCTGTTTTTGGCAGGATAACTACTTTAATGATTTGTAAATATGCAGTTTATATCACGAAACTAATGACACGCCATGTTTTTTTTTGAAAACACAAAGATTGCCAAGTGCTCTCAAATATTTTGCCATCTTGTAGTTCAGCCCATGGATATAATATATGCATGCAAACAGTAAAGATCAAGATAACATTAACCCACTAAGCACGACTGTAGTAGCCTTGCATCTATTGTAAACTAAAATCAGCGTGCGAGTAACTTGCAGACTGAACAGGGTTTACAATGTCCAGCTGCTCAGTCATTTTCCCCAAAACGCCCCTTTGTCGCATAAATGGAATGGTCTTAATTCAAAGAAAGAACAGTCCATTATATATATGTAGCGGGTTAAAGGGACACTCCACAACCTTGATTGCCTAAGACAAAATGGTCAAGTCCGGGTCTTGTGGTTAAAACTTTGAGTTATATTGAAATAAACAGAGAATGACCTCATCACCACAAAAACAGAGAAAAGACGCTGATCTTTTCACTCATTTTTGCGCCGTACAGCTTTCAAGAACGAATATTTTCAGATTACCTCCCTTTATAATAAAAACACAGTGATTTCGCAATTTGAATAAAACATGTTTTAGCAGCAACAGACAAACTTTGGTTTTTAATGATTATTAATATTGATCAGAATGATTGAGTGATAAGTATAAAATGATGAAATTATATCTAGATTGGTGTACAGAGTGTAACAAAGTCAACCCTATGCAAATGACAGCTTAAAGGGAATGTAGTGACACACTCTTTTATTGAGAGTTCTGAAAAAACTTGCAAAATGGTGAAAGAATTATCAAAATCGGATGATAAACAAAAAAGATATGACCATTTGAAGGTTGTACTAAAATGGATATGGGAGCCGCCATTTTGAAAACTATGACCTCATAGTTCCATATGATCATATATGGAATATTGATAAATATCATATAAAGCTAAGCAAATCACTGCAAATGAATCCAAATTCTTTAATTGGGCATATAAAGCATCACTGTCATTAATTATACATATTCTTCATACATTTTCTTATTTTTTCCCCCTATAAATAAGTAAATTTGCATATTTATCAATATTCCGTATATGGTCATTTAGAACTGTGATGTCATAGCTCTAAAAATGGCAGTTTTCATATCCGTTTCAACACAACCTTCAAACGATCATATCTTCTTTGTTTATCATCCGATTTTGATAAATCTTTCACCCTTTCCCAAGTTTTTCAGAACTCTCAATAATAAAGATTGTTTGGCTGTGTCGTTATATTCCCTTTAAAAGAGGGACGTTTCTATTTTTGCTGAGTATATATCCAGTCGCATGTGAACACAAGGTCACACTTAAGTTTTACTTAGCAGGGGCATAGTCAGATATCCAACACTTATAGTATTGTTGTAGCGGGGGAATTAGTCGAATATCCGACATAGTATTGTTGTGTTACTATTTCAGTAAATGAACGGGATCGCTTGTTGCTCAGGATTAACAACAAAAGGTGTACCAGCGCTACCAGAAACAAACTCCATAAACCAGTTCGTTCTCTGTTGTTGTGTTTCGTGATATTGTTGTGTTTCTTTTTCAGTAAATCAACTGGATCACCTGTTGTGCAGGACTTGCAACATAAAGTGTACGAGTGCTGCTAGAAAAACCTGCTATGAACCTTATGTTGATATTGTTGTGTTTCTATTTCAGTAAATCGACTGCATCACCTGTTGCTGAGGACTTACAGCACAAAGTGTACCCGTTGTGTTTCTCTTTTAGTAAATAGACTGGGTCACCTGTTGCTCAGGATTTGTAACTTAGGAAAACCTGCTATGAACCTTATGTTGATATTGTTGCGTTTCCACATACCTGTTGATGATATTGTTGTGTTTGATGATTTTGTTGTGTTTATCTTTCAGTTAATCAACTGGGTGGCCTGTTGCTGAGGACTTACAACAAAAGGTGTACCAGTGCTACCAGACAACCTCCGCATACCTCTTGTTCATATTGTTGTTTTTCTCTTTCAGTAAATAGACTGGGTCACCTGTTGCTCGGGACGGGCAACGAAAGCTGTATGAGTGCTACAATCGTTCCCGATTGAGCATGGAATTACATTGATTGCATCAATGGATGTTTGACGCGTCAGACATATAAACAACCGATGATGGCGTCCAGTAAAATGGAAGTACTCAGTGAATTGAAACCAGTTGACACCTCCCACTCGCCTACAAGTCTCACATGACAAAAATCGATATCATAACATAACACTGAGTACAATTCACCTTTTTGCTATTATATAGATGCTGTGGATTGTGAAAATAACTTCGGGCTTCCCCAGCAGTGATGGAACTTACTACTTTCAAAATAGCATATTCAGGGTATATCTCTCAAGCAATTCTACTCTAATGCTGGCTGGTTTATATGCCTAAAGCACATCTCCGCCGGATTCAAGTCGAGATTTATGTTTACACTCGTGTTTACATTCAGCCAGTGAGGAAAGTGGGCGGAGTTGAGCACATGATGACATTGCGTCAGTAGGAACGTAATTCCAAGCTCAATCATGAACGCCTATACTCACAACCTCTGTGTACCTCTTGTTTATTTATATTTGTTTCTCTTTCAGTAATCAACTGGGTCATCTGTTGTGCAGGACTTGCAACATAAAGTGTACGAGTGCTGCTAGAAAAACCTGCTAGGAATCTATTGTTGTGTTTCTATTTTAGTAAATTGCCTGTTGCTCAGAACTTTCTACAAAAGGTGTACAAGTGCTGCCGGAATCAATCCACGAACCTTTTCATGATATTGTTGTGTTTCTCTTTCAGAAAATCAACTGGATCGCCTGTTGCTCAGGATTTACAACAAAAGGTGTATGAATGCTACCAGCACAACCTACACCAACCATTAAACTGTTCTAAACAAGTTAAAGAGTTTATAAACACCGTAGAAAAAGCAAGACAAGTATGTATACATCACTAAGTGTAGAATTATGAACTTAAAAGTCCCTATCCATCAACAGGCAAATATTACAACAGATGTACACCTTTTCTAAACATAATGATGACGAAATAGATATACAACTTACATATTTTGATAACCCAAACTCTATTGTTACAATACAACGGCTTTAACCAGCCAGGTCAAACAAATTTTAATTTTATGCCTATTCAGTCACGGGTTAATTTTAAGGACTGGTGAATAAACCTATACTTTTAATTGGCACATATACATTATTGTATAACCTGAACACCTGGATAGTTTTGATAAAAGGTTTAATAGTGTAATTTTTCTGTTATTTGATGAGTTATAAAATATGGAGAACGGGCCTAGCACCTTTTTACCTGCAGAACTGCAGAGTTGCTGCAAATTCTATAGTAGACACTCCATTTACGATGGAGCCATTTTAAGACCTTGAACATTTTAAATTAAAATTTAATTATGGTTTTACGTGCGCACCAACACAAAGAAAGTTTATATGGCGCCAAACAGGGATGAACATGCCAGATTCATCCTCCATTTACATCTAGATAAAATATGGAGAATGGGCCTAGAACCTTCTAGCCTGCAGTTGCTGCAAATTCTGACAAAATGAATATGATTGGGGGACCTACCCCTCTGCATTTCACAGTGTGTTTGTGAGATAACAGTGGTTGAATTCTACCCTGGCAACCACACTGGGTCCGGTGTTCAGAACGTATGAACATCGAAAAAATGTGAATCATTGTTTAATTGGATTTTAGATATATATATTAAACAGCACTTGTTATAAAATATAAAAATGCTATCTTTGTGTGTTTAAATTTAAAATGTTTCAAGTTGTATATATTTATACACAAAAAAATAACAAAATTATCAGCATTACTGATAAATGTTTATATCCTTCCTTTCTTTCAGAATGCTGTTTTTACGAGAAGAACTGAAAGAGCTGCACCTGATATGAGATAATAAAACAATTTAGGAAAAATGGTGTATTAGAACTCTTACGCAGATTGGTGTGCTTGGACCTTTTGTGTGCAAAAAAGTGGAATTTTAGAATGAGGACATGTTTTGGTCCTATACAGATTAATATGATGCAAAGAATATGTTTCTTTTTGTTAAGTTGAATTTGGAAATTTAAACTTTTAAACAAAAGGTACCGAGACATTGTAAACTTAGTAGGGGAGTCATGCATTCATCAACTAAAGAGACAAATTGGCACAACATCTACTAAAGAGACAAATTGGCACAACATTTTAAAATAATCCTTACGAACATAAAATGGCATATAGTGAAAATGAAAGTTGTATTGGAATGTTATTAGTGTTTATATTGTTTGTACTGTTGACGAAGCCATCCTGAAGTGTTGGTTTCTTGAAGGCCCTTCTGGATTCGTTTTCCCTGTCCGGAAACTGTAGTTCCAATTTGAATTATGAAATTGGCTTTTTTAGAACATGCATTTGGACTATTATGGTCAGTGGCACTGTATCCCATTGATAAAATAAAGGTATTGAAAACTTTTCGAAAATACAAACAAACAGTCATTAAGGTTTGAATAATTTCAACAGACCCAAATTTACAAGTTACCGTACATTCATATTTAGCTGGTTAGGCTAGTCTGTTTAGTTTAAACTTATTTATTTTACATCGATTGTAACGAAAGCTCTATCAACTTATTTGAATCACTCTCGATGTCTTCCTGGGTAGAACCAGTACTAAGCAATGCAGATATAGTGTCCTGATCAGGGACACAATGCATATGGCAAAGACGGGAATCGAACCCACGACTTTTGGATCATGGGTCCAACGCTCTACCACTAGACCACAGCGCTCCACAGTCTGTTTGTAGATCCGATATACATTTATAAATGTATCAATTAGTATGATAGCACTTTTAGAGACCAATATATTTCAAACAAATAGTAGCTGTTTTTATTAAGTAACTAGTTGCAGAGTAAAATAAGACGCAGCTAGAGGTCATGGTATCCAGCAATATACCACACCATGTATAGGTTGAACCTGTTCCGTTTTATATTGTAAACGCATCTGACAGACCAAACCAATATCAGTTTTTGATTTGTATAGATTATATGCTCTAGGTATATGTACATGCCATACAGCTTAATTACAATGAATAATTGTATTAAGAAATAATGTCCATTGTAAATGGAGGGTTATTAATAAATATGTTTAACAAACCTATTATTTAATTATTTTTTTTGATGCACTTATTGTCCACCACAAATTTGACCGTCATGTATAGCCTAAAATGTGCTGAAAATGATGTAAAATACCATTCAACCAACTGTACGACATCGGAGTTTGTTATGCCAATATCCCGCTGTTTGTATTTCACGGTGGTATACATACTCCACCACCTATACCAGTAACCCCCTCGGTACAGTTACATTTAACAGTTACAGTTACAAAGTGAAGTGGGGGCTATATAGGAATCACGTCCGTAACGTCCTGTCGTGTAACACATTTTTTGTCGCGTCACTTAACTCATTTTTAGCTTGACTGATCAGAGATCAGCAGAGCTTATGCAGTGGTGCATCGTCCGTCTGTCCGTAAAGTTTTATTTGTAGCGACTACTCCTCTGAAACTACTGGATTGATATTCATGAAACTTTACAGAAATGTTGCCCATGAAGTCTAATTGATCCTAGCAAAAATTCATGTTGATGTGAAATCCAAGATGGCCGCCAAAGCTAAAAATAGATTTTTGTCTCGCCTTTTCAAAGAAAAAAAGGGACATAGGTGTTGCTTTTCCGGCAGCGGCGGCGTCAACATTCAAGTTTTGCGTTTAGGTCATTTTCTCACAAACTGTATGCACTAGACCTTTCAAACTTTGCTTATAGTTGTATCATGGGTGGTACATCGCAACGTGACAAAGCAAATGTGGAAATGACCTTGACCCTCCAAGCAAAGGGCAGATAACTTACTAATTTTTAGGTTCAAGTTTTGCGTTTAGGTCATTTTTCTCACAAACTGTATGCACTAGGTCTTTCAAACTTTGCTTATAGTTGTACCATGGGTGGTACATCGCAACGTGACAAAGCAAATGTGGTAGTGACCATGACCCTCCAAGCAAAGGGCAGATAACTTATAATTTTTAGGTTCAAGTTTTGCGTTTAGGTCATTTTCTCACAAACTGTATGCACTAGGCCTTTCAAACTTGACTTATAGTTGTACCATGGGTGGTACATCGCAACGTGACAAAGCAAATGTGGTAGTGACCTTGACCCTCCAAGCAAAGGGCAGATAACTTACTAATTTTTAGGTTCAACTTTTGCGTTTAGGTCACTTTTTCACAAACTGTATGCACTAGACCTTTCAAAATTACATGGCAACGTGACAAAGCAAATGTGGAAGTGACCTTGACCCTCCAAGCAAAGGGCGGATAACTTACTAATTTTTAGGTTCAACTTTTGCGTTTAGGTCAATTTTTCACAAACTGTATGCACTAGACATTTAAAACTTTGCTTATAGTTGTATCTTGAGTGGTACATCGCAACGTGACAAAGCAAATATGGAAGTGACCTTGACCCTCCAAGCAAGGGCAGATAACCTTATAATTTTAACCTTCAACTTTGGCGTTTAGGTCACTTTTTCACAAACTGTATGCACTAAGACCTTTCAAACTTTGCTTATAGTTGTATCTTGAGTGATACATTGCAACATGACAAAGCAAATTTGGATGTGACCTTCACCATCTAAGCAAAGGGCAGATAACTTTAATTGTTACATTTACATCACTTTCTCATGAACTAAAATTATGCACTAGATGTTTTAAACCTAAGTTGGAAGAAAACATATTCTATTTTGATGTAGTTGTGTCTTCGTTAGTGCATCTTTTTTTTGGATGCCTGGATTTCATGTATGACCTTGACCTACTTTTTTTGGAGCTGATGATTTTTAGCTCTACTGGCCAAAGGCCTTCATTTTTCATCTGATCTTTACCAAACTTTACCAGATTGTTAATATCAATGAAAGCTCGCACAAGTTCGAAAACCAGCCAGATTGGACCAATAACAGCGGAGTTATGGCCCATGATTTAGTTAAAAATGCTATATTCAGGCTCGTTAATACGATAGGGCTTTCATTTTTCATCTGATCTTTACCAAACTTTACCAAATGTTTTGCCTTTTTTTAATTATAAGTAAATTTTTTTTTGAATTATTTTGTTTTTGAATTATTTTGTTTTAATTATTTCTTTTTTTTTTTGAATTTTGAATTTTTTGAATTTTCTTATTTTATTATTCATTTCTTTTTTTGAATTTTTTTTGATTTTTTGATTTTTTGATTTTTTTTTTTGAATTTTCTTATTTCATTATATTTTTTTTTTGGTGTTAACGCCATGTTAGCAGGAAGCATTGCTGTGCCTATTGCATTTTTTTCCCGGTTCATTGATTTTCGATGGAGTTACAGCCCCTTGACATTTTTGTTTTAAATTTCTTGATTATTTTTTTTGTTGTTGAATTTTCTTATTTCGTTATTTTTTTGTTTTAAATTATTTTTTTGTGTTAACGCCGTGTTAGCAGAAAGCATTGCTGTGCCTATTGCATTTTTTTTCCGGTTCATTGATTTTTGATGGAGTCACAGCCCATTGACATTTTTTTTTAAATGTCTTGTCAGCGCTACTCCTCCTAAACGCCTTGTTGGATTTAGACGAAACTTGACATGAAGCATCGGTAAGATGTCTAGTTGTGCATATCACGCTTTTGTTCCAGTTTGCTGATTTATGACGGAGTTATGGCACTTTGACATTTTTACTTTAAATTTCTTGTCGGCCCTACTCCTCCTAAATGGCTTGTTGGATTTCTACAAAATTTGGCAGGAAGCCTCAGTATGATGTCTGGTTGTGCAAAGCATGGTATATCAATGAAATTTTGGACAAGTTCGAAAACCAGCTAGATCTAGTTAGTAACGACAGGTTATGGTCCTTGATTTGTTGAAAAATGCTACATTGTATTTTTGTATTTTCCTTTGTTAAATCTGTAGTTACTTCATTTGTTATCGGATCTTTACCCCCCCCCCCCCCCCCCCCCCCCCCCCCCATTTTTATGCCGTGGTCCGGCGTCCGTCTGTCCGTAAACTTTTTTTGTAGTGACTTCTCCTCTGAAACTACTGAATGGATTTTCATGAAACTTCACAGGAATGTTGCTCTTCATGTCTAATTGATCCTAGCAAAATTTCAGGTCGGCCGGAAATTCAAGATGGCCGCCACGGCTAAAAGTAAATTTTCAAAATACAAGTTTGTAGCGACTACTTCTTGAAAACTATAAGTGATATTGATATGGGACTTTTTCTAAAATGATCAGCATGACATGATGTTGGTCCTTGTCAAAAATCGTTTTGATTCAACGTTAAACATGGCTGCCAGAGGCCATCTTTGTTTACATACAGTTATATAGTAAAAACTTGTAGCGACTACTCCTTTGAAACTACTTGACAGATTTTCATGAAACTTTACAGGAATATTGCTCTTAATGTCTAATTGATCCTAGCAAAATTTCAAATCGGCCAGAAATTCAAGATGGCCGCCACAGCTAAAAATAGATTTTTAAAAAAGAAGTTTGTAGCGACTACGTCTTGAAAACTATAAGTGATATTGATATGGGACTTTTTGTAAAATGATCAGCATGACATGATGGTTATCAGAGTCAAACATTATTTTGATTCGACGTTAAACATGGCTGTCAGCGGCCATCTTTGTTTACATAGAGTTATATAATGAAAACTTGTAGCGACTATTCCTTTGAAACTACTTGACGGATTTTCATGAAACTTCACAGGAATGTTGCTCTTGATGTCTAATTGATCCTAGCAAAATTTCAGGTCGGCCGGAAATTCAAGATGGCCACCACGGCTAAAAACAATTTTTCAAAAAACAAGTCGGTAGTGACTACTTCCTGAAATCAAAATCAATCAGTAGAGCTTCAAGGTCATTGACCTCTTGTTATGAAATTTCATTCATAGAAGAAAACTAGGACAAATTAAAAAATGCCCATGCCAGACTAGACACAGCAGACATATTGCCCATGATTACCAGGTGAGCGATCTAAGGCCATCCTATCCCTGTTGTTTTTGCAATTTTAAAAAACTACTGATGGGAATTTTATGTCAACAACCCTTGATATAAGAGCAGTTTTAGTCCACAGGCCCTCTTGGGCCTCTTGTTTTTAATAGAATGGCATTTTGTTTTAAAACAAATGCACTTAAATGTCATCTCAGCAAACGGCAAACTCGATTGTTTTTAATTACTAAAATGTTTACAAACTTTCATTTAAGCATCATTGACCTTTTTATTTTTAAGTCCAGCCCCCGTTAGGCGAGACATATGAATCCACGGTTTTCTTGTTAAAATACAAGTTTGTAGCGACTACTTCTTGAAAACTATAAGTGATATTGATATGGGACTTTTTCTAAAATGATCAGCATGACATGATGTTGGTCCTTGTCGAAAATTGTTTTGATTAGACTTTAAACATGGCTGCCGCGGCCATCTTTGTTTACATAGAGTTATTTAGTAAAAACTTGTAGGGACTACTCCTCTGAAACTACTCAACGGATTTCCATGGAATTTCACAGGAATGTTGCTCTTGATATCTAAATGATCCTAGCAACATTTCAGGTTGGTCGGAAATTCAAGGTGGCCGCCACAAGTTTGTAGCGAGTACTTCTTGAAATCTATAAGTGATATTGATATGGGACTTTTTCTAAAATGATCAGTATGGAATGATGTTGATCCTTGTCGAAAATTATTTTGATGCGACATTAAACATGGCCGCCAGCGGCCATCTTTGTTTACATAGTTATATAATGAAAACTTGTAGCGACTACTCCTCTGAAACTACTTGACGGATTTTCATGAAACTTCACACGAATGTTGCTCTTGATGTCCAAATTATCAGCATGACATGATGTTGGTCCTTGTCGAAAATCATTTTGATTCGATGTTAAACATGGCTGTCAGTGGCCATCTTTGTTTACATAGAGTTATCTGGTAAAAACTTGTAGCGACTACTCCTCTGTAACTACTCGACGGATTTTCATGAAACTTCAAAGGAATGTTGCTCTTGATGTCTTATTGATCCTAGCAAAATTTCAGGTCGGCCGGAAATTCAAAATGGCCGCTAAAAATAGATTTTCAAAATACAAGTTTGTAGCGACTACTTCTTGAAAACTATAAGTAATATTGATATGGGACTTTTTCTTAAATGATCAGTATGACAGTTGATCCTTGTCAAAAATTATTTTGATTTGACGTTAAACTTGGCTGCCAGCGGCCATCTTTGTTTACATAGACTTATATAATGAAAACTTGTAGCGACTACTCCTCTGAAACTGCTTGACGGATTTTCATGAAACTTCACAGGAATGCTGATCTAGCCATCAAAACCCTATCAGTAGAGCTTCAAGGTCATTGACCTCATGTTTGGACTTATCAGACAAAATACATCTCATACCTAAATAAGTTGTATATCAGTGAAACAGACATTTTTAGTGGTAAATAAAAATATCTTACTTTTCAAAATCGGTTGGAAAATAAAAATTGCATGTGCGAAAGCTGTTTTTGATGGATCATTTTCAATGCAAAATTCTGCTGCATGAAACATTTGAAAATCATTTTTTTAGATTTTTTATCCAAAAATGGTTTTAAATTGTTGTATATTAGTATATTAAGACACACTGAAAGTTTTTTTAGCAAAATATGAAGTATTACTGAAGTTATTCGACATTTTGTAATTTTCTGCTGTCCCACCAGCAAGAAATTTACATAGGAAAAGCCCCATCAAAATCATTTTGGCTGTAAAAAAATTATTTCTCAACCGATTTTCAAAAGTAAAGTAGATTAATTTACCCTAAAAATGCCAGTCCTAAAGATATACTGATATACGTATTATTTAAATTGCTCAAGTAACTGCAGAAAAACCTTTGGCTGAAACAAGCGCCCCAAACAATAGGTCCATTCTCCATATTTTATCTTGATATAGATGGAGGATGAGCCTGGCATGTTCATTCCTGTTAGGCATCATATAACCTTTCATTTGTTGGTGTGCCTTTAAACCGAATTCAATTATACAGAATTATGGCCCTTTGTTTGACTTAGAATTTAAGCTGGGGTATTCATCACCTTCAGTGATAGTTCTAGTTAGCCTTTAATAGGGAAGTTTTATTAACCTTTTCAGGGTTCCCACCCTTATTGGAAGGCCAAATTCAAGGACTTGCAAGACCTTTTTTTAAAAATTCAAGGACTAATATTTGCGAGCGACATGGTTTATGCCATCTAAAAACAGCAACAAATATTCTAGGAACGCATGAATAGCAAAAATCCAGAATTTAAGGACTTTCAGGTACCTTATCAGATTTTCAAGCACTTTCCAGGCCTTGAATTTTTTTGTTCAAATTCAAGTACTTTCAAGGATTACAAGGACCCGTGGGAACCCTGTCTTTTGAACACAGATCACATAGGCATGCATACCAATCGTCCAGTTTAACCTTCTGAACCATCAAATATACCGACGGTCAATGAGAACGCACCATAAACTCCATGTTCAATCTGCTGGATTATTCGCTAACCAATTGGAATAATTGTTTGTATGGTGTTTTAGGTCATTTTCAACACATGCAAGGTTATATATGATGGTCAACTTTTTACGGTGGGGGCAGACCACCCACTTTTCCTGGGTACGACCAGTACTGTACACCTTCCGCCATCCGTACGAATTGACGCTTTCTCACTTACAAGCCAAGCTCCCAGTGGGATTCGAACCCGCAGTGTAATTGGAATAACACTACTGAACCAATATTTTTATATTTTTTAAGTATTTGTCTTTAAATACATGTTTATTGGTAGGCTTTCATGACAAGCAGTTACGCAGTTATTTATCATGTCATTTTAGTCCTGAAATAATTTTCGTTATTAATTGTAGCTGGCAGTTAAGTTTATAAAGAATCTTTCCGACAGTCACAAGAAATGGTATAAATCTTGGTACAGCTCACAAATAAACTGGTAATTTATAAACTGTAAAGCCTTTTCTTTTCAACATATCTTTATTTCTCAGCAGAAGTGTTACTCGAATGTACAACAGGATATAATAGCCTGAACTCTCTGCTAGATGACGGCAGAGTTTTCAACTGGAATCGTTTTACTGTGATAAGTTTCAACTACCGTGCATTTCACATTACCTTTAACTTCAGCAAAAAATAGAAATTGACAGTTCCTGTAAGTAAATATATATCGAACATGTACCAGTAGGTATGGTATGTGCATGATTAGGGATAGTCAATGCAACAAAATGAAAATACCAAAATTGAAAAACTTATTAATTTATCTCAACTGATATTGGCATTATTAGAACCAATAACTGAAATTTGTATAAAAGTCACTTTTTATAATATACTGTACACATTTCTCTTCAGATCCTCTATCTGCAACAGAATTTGCAGCAACTCTGCATACCGGTATCTAAATGTAAATGGAGGGTGGGCCTGGAATGTTCATTCCTGTTGGCGCCATATAACCTTTTTGTGGAGGTTTGTAAAACGCAATTCAATCTTCATTTGAAAAGAAAGTCTGCCAAAATATTTTGCAACTATCTGCATCTTTTTTTGTTAACAACCATTATCATTTAAAAGAAATTCATGTACAATTAAAACAAAACCTATAACAAAAGCATCAAAATAATAATTAATACATTATGTATACCAATACAGACAATTCACACAGATACCCTAAACATGAATAAAGTGGCAATTCATCATGCAAATATGGAAGTTATTAATACGCAACAATTACACTACACATGCTCTAGTCTTGATCATCTTCGACGCTTGATGTAAATACAAACGTCTTGACCCTGTGCAGAAAAAAACAACGGAAACGCATGTCCATAAAAAAGAATTTTGCATTGCGATAGGAAAGCTTATGTTAGCATGATTTTATAAATGATATTTCGCCAATAAAACATGTTTAAAAACAGTTTTTACTGAAAAAATGCAATGACCTGTTTAAAATTACCTATTAAATGTTTTAATTTACAATATGCAAAGTTTTTAAGCCAAAATTAAGGTTTTATTTCTTCCGCAGCCAACCCTATTTTTTCTTTTTGGAAGCGTCCCAGATGATCTAGACGTGCTCGACACAACAAACAATAACATCTAGAACAACAGTAAATAAATGCTGTTCTTAAAGAGGCTACATCTAAGAACTTTAAAACATGGAGATTCTAGGTATTGAGTTGGTTCCAGACACTCAAATACTTTATACTTGCTTCTGACAGTAAAACAGGATATAAATAATAACATGTAAACGTACAACAATATTTCATGCATACAATGTCTGTCAGGTGAGTAAAATACAAATCCAACCAGAAACTCTGCAATTTCAAATCAGCTTTCATACTATTGAGTTTCCAGAAAGGGGTGAGCATAACTTTTGAACAAAAAATAACAAGCAAAAAAAAAGCCCTCCCCTGAATCTGCACCTGGTGATCATTTGCTTAACAAACATAACATTGAGGAAGTTTAAGAATGAACAAGTATAAACTCACCGTTTTATCAGATTTTAAATAATATCAACAATCTGAAGTTTACGCATATCATGTATACATTGCCTAAACAAACGTTAATAGGTTGATATAAAGCTTTTCAACTCAAATGCAGCACTGTCACCATTTTAAAGTGGTGTGCATTTAAATAATATGGTTAACGTAAATAATTTCACCATTAAAACATTTTCTGTATTCATACAGATTTTTCAGAAGATGGCAAATTAACCTTTTGTTAAAGTGTGTTTAATTTAAATATATGATAATATTCTGTTTTTCAAATGTTCTTATTCAGTACAGAAGAATCGTCAAATTTAAACATATATGGATATTATAAGTCCTAAATCTGCATCTTCAATATTAAATTAAATTTAAAACCACTACAACGGTCATCTTAAACAATTATCTAAACATTCAGAAATGAGGGTGAAACAATATATATAGATCATCGGTTGAGACTTTTCTGTGCAAACATGTGGCGATATACATGTACCTTCAAACCTGTATTACGAGACCACAAAAGGAAAGAGCAAAATGATCTCTTAACACAGGTGGTCTCTTAATACAGGAACATTTTAATTTAAAAGAATACATTTGGGAATTGGAACAGTTGTCTCATAATAGAAGTGGTCTCTTGTGCAGGTGTGACTCTACATGTACTTATATAATATATACATGTACTTATATTTGTGGCCGGGATAAAGACGCTGCCTCTAAAAATTTCTCTCATCACTGCGGGTTCGAATCCCACTGGGAGTTCGACTTGTCAAATGAGTTGTAGACTCTTACGGATAGTGGGAGGTATAGAATACTGGTTCTGCGCATGAAAATGGGTTGGTCTACTACCAAGTGTTTTTTTTACAGATATCGTCATGTGGCCTAACCTGCTGAAAATTAAGTAAAACACCATTCAAACAAACATCATATACAGTATCAGAACCTGTTTGTTTATTTCCACCGTTTTATATTTGACAACAACATGTATAACAAATATTCCATTCTCTAGAGACTCGACATACGTTTACAACTTTTGTATTATTCACTATGCAACGTATTTTAAAACACCCTTAGATCTTTGTTTCACTGCCTCAGAGTTTTTTAAATCTTGTCCCGTTGCATCTTTTCAGTACTAACCCTAATGTTTCCATAACACCAATTATATCACATTTATAATAATAGCCATTTTGCAAACTTTTTTGTTGAAATCATCACAGCAAGTTGTCCATTTGCAACCCTTCCACGACTTTCAGAGCTGATTCAGTATAGATCTTTCATTTGAAAGTATTACTCGAGTAGCATTTATTGTATTAAATGCAAAATGCCATTCATTTGAGAGGTATTCAATGTTTCCGAAAATTCTATTATAAACAAACAGGTTCCGGATAAGCTATCGAAATCCTTCAGTCAGAAATATAGTGTGAAAATAAACAAGGGACACTACTTTTGGAATAGATCTCTGCTTTTGTACAATTCCTTAACAATCTCGCGTCTACACAGATATCACTTTACGCTTCAGTTATTTACGCTTGTTATTTACGCTTCAGTTATTTAATATTAAGGACCGTTTTCACTGATGTGATAACATTTCTAGGCTGTGGCATAGCATTTTCTTCTAATGTTTTGGCGTAGGGCATTGGTACATCGGCTCCTGTTACTCTTATGATGGGGGCATCTAAATAGCTGAAGGCCTGACCTGGAACACACAAAGTCATGTTAATAGCAGCTGTTTTCTTTTATATACAAAAGGCCATGCCATTGTGTAAACCAGAAGGGTGTTCCACAGGACACTTGTATCGCTGTCGTGTTCTTATTTCAGCCATTTTATAATATAAGCTTAGTTAGGTTGCAGGTTAAAGTTTTATGAAAGGGGCATCTGCCAAATGAGTCACAAGTTGCTGGACATGTGTAACAACATTTATTGAAGCACACTGAGGATATGAGTATCGCCCGAGGTGAAGCCGAGGGTGATAATCAATATCTGATGGGCCAACATTCTTACTATCATCCTTTCATGAATGCGATATTTATTTTATTATACGGAAATCTCCTCTTGTCGAAATAAGGTTCATTTTCAGTAAAGATTTCACTTCGCCAGATTATTTTTTCTTCAGAAAGTTGCTATTAAAGTAATATCACTTGATTGGAAATAATTAGGAGCTATTCCATTAAAATATACATAGGACCCCAGGAAGGCCCTTTTGAAATTGAACACCCACTCATACATGTAAAATGGAGTTTAAAGAACCAAATTTTGGTAAATAGGGTTACCCATAGATGTTTAATAAACTGCCTTCCTGCGGTCTCCGGTATGTCTTAATGGAATAGCCCTAAGGAAATGAGTGTTAGTTTATTAGTCCCCTACCGGTACGGACCGGAGGGGCTTTAGGTTTGCCCCCGTCTGTCCCCCTGTCCGTCCGTCTGTATTTTTTTTGTCCGGACTGTAACTTTATAATACATTGTGGGATTTTTAAATAACTTGGCACAAATGTTCACCATAATGAGACGGCGTGTCGCGCGCAAGACCCAGGTCCATATTAAAGGTCAAGGTCACACTTGGAGGTTAAAGGCCAGAAATAGGCTTGTCCGGGCTGCAGTTTATCATGCATCATGGGATTTTAAAATAACTTGGCACAAATGTTCACCATAATGAGACAGCATGTCGCGCGCAAGACCCAGGTCCTAGCTCAATAGTCAAGGTCACACTTGGAGGTTTAAGCTCAGAAACAGGCTTGTTCAGGCTGTAACTTTGTCATGCATCGTGGGATTTTGAAATAACAAATGTTCGCCATAATGAGACGGCATGTCGCGCGTAAGACCCAGGCCCGTAGCTCAAAAGTCAAGGTCACACTTGGAGGTTAAAGGCCAGAAATAGGCTTGTCCGGGCTGCAGTTTATCATGCATCGTGGGATTTTAAAATAACTTAGCTCAAAGGTCAAGGTCACGATACCTTCAGAACACATATTTTGCAGCTAAACATGGTAAGGTATTCAACATTCCTTGCCTGATCATTCACATAGGTACATTCAACCTTTCATTTGGGTACATTCAAAGATAACTGTTTTTTCAATAACTTCAGAATTAACAAACTGGCTAATAACAACTTTATTTCTTTGAAATTTGTGCAATTATTGTGTTGACGAAACACAGTAACCTTTGACATCATTTTGACATTTGTGCAATTATTGTGTTGACAAAACAGTAACCTTTGACAGCAGTGCAGCTTCTGAATTGGTTATTTTGGAAAATGTTTTTTTTATATAACAGGGGCTAGTATATGCTTGTGTCATTTATGTTCTTTTCCAGTTATCTTTAGTATTTTTCTCTGCAATCTTGAATTCTTTTTGCAAAGAGGAATTTTGATTTAACTTTGTACAAATGTTCACCATAATGAGACGACGTGTCTAGCACAAGACACGGTAGGGGACTATGGCCGTCCCTCGGACTGCTTCTTGTTGAAATAGGTACAGTACTTTTAAAAGTTATGATGAGTTAAAAACATCTATTTCATCTTACTCGCCGAAACATAACGCACACCAAAGCTGCGCATGCAATAACTATTTTACTATCATCCTGCAATACCACCCTCGCATCAGATAGTAAGAAATTACACACTGTTGTCTATGGGCGTTTTATGGAGATTTAGTTTGGGTGTTTTATGTGACGTATATTATATTATGTCTACTTACTTTCTATAACTTTAGCACATATCTCTGCTCCTACACCGAACTGGGGCCAGCCCCCTTCCACGGTTACAAGATGGTGAGTCTTGATGACTGATTTAATGATTGTTTCTTCATCCATTGGACGTATAGTCCTTAGATTGATAACCTAGAACAACAGAAATGGGAATTTACAGTCTATTAAACACATGAGATTAGCGAGAAGTGCTTCCAGAGAGAGCACCAGAATGCAGAGGTATCATTTTTGAACCAGGGTTGCCAGTAAAACAGTCAAATAAAATCCCTGACGTTTCACTGATCATTCACTGTCAGACCAATTTTGATGCAATTTAATCAACCTCCTCTTCTACAGGCATCCATTCCATCCGTTTTGCTTTTATATTTCCAAAAATATTTTGCATCATTGCATTGTGTTTAAAATGTGAAAATTACCCTATTCCCTGACCTTCAAATATTCTCTTGACAATTCCCCGACCTTCAAATATTCTCTTGGCAATAACCTGACCTTCAAATATTTCCTTGACAATGCCCTGACCTTCAAATATTTCTTTGACAATTCCCAGACCTTCACATAAAACGACTTTTCAAGGTCACTGGCAACCCTGTGAACAAATTTCAGTTTTTTAACAATTTAATCGGAATAACTGTTTTTCAATATTTTATCTGCCCACTGGTTCTTTTACATACAATCTTTTACATACCCCAATGGAAATATTAAAGTTCATGTTACTGCATAGACAAAGCATAGGGAGTCGAGTGACTTGCTTCAGAACACAAAAGCAGCATTCAGTAAGTTTCGAACATGCAACCTTTTTATTAATACAAGGCAAGCACGCTTTTTATTTATTTCATTTTTAAAGTATTTTTATTTTCCATTTATTATTGTTTTTTTCACCACAGTTTATAGAGACTCGCTGCAATCTTATAGCATACATATATTCCCTATATAGCAATCATACTATATTTTCCACCAAAATTGTTTTGGAAATACCTCTGGATTGCAGTGGGGCCTTTTTTTTTTACACTCTGTTAAAATTGTACATTGTATAATATACTTCTAAAATTGTAAAGAATAAGAAAACCTACCCATTTATTCTGTCTCTGATAACTAGTTTTTAAACACTAAATATTCCCTTTAATAGTTTAAAATAGAATTTGGGGGACAAATTTCTAGAAATTTGCTGTGGCGGAAATTCTATTGCAACTGGGGATCGGATGTCATGTGCATTTGAAGAAATACAAGCCTGATTACGGTTTAACCGAACGGGTTAAGTATTTCAAGGGGAATAAATCTGGAGCCGTCATAATTCTTTTATATAGGGGTTAGCTCCCTTCATTGTGTTTGCCACTGGGGAAGGTTTTGTCCGTTACTGAAAGTGTGCATTGCCTTATAATCCCCGATAGTTGTGGCAGTTCAGTAGTGTTTCTAATAATGTGTTTATTAAAGCGCTTGTCACAGTGCTTTATTCTTGTGTAAATTAATGAAGTGCTTGTCACAGCACGTTCAAGTTGTGTGTAAATAGCTGTAAGGTACTTGTCACAGTACCTCGTTATATATAACATAAGTGCTTGTCACAGCGCTTTAATATGTGTAAGATGTAAGTCCCTTGTCACAGTGACTGGTTTCTAAGTACTTGTCACAGTACTGGGAATATGTGTATAATATGTAGTGCTTGTCACAGTGCTACTTTTAGAAGTGTACTTAATAAAGTATGTCTGGAGTGCTGGTCATAACCACACGAGGCAAGTAAATAGGACGAATTTGGGAAAGCAGTATAGCAAATGCACATGGCATCAAGATCACCAGTTGCAGGGTTTCCTAGATCCTAACGCTGGTCCTAACCACGTTGGATCTTCAAGTTGCGGCCATATTTTGCAAAAAATTTACATTTGTTGCTTAACATTGAGGAAATGTTAATAAATAGTACAAATTGTTCAACCGAGTGGTCAATTTATTTATTGATACCATATCGTGTTACTAGATTGTCATAAAATAATTGTGATTATTGCAATAGTAAATAATCACCATTTATTTTTGCAGTCTTTGTGTTCTAATCCTTGGTGCACCTGTATTGGCAGTTAATAAGGAATTGAATTGAATAGAACATATCGACTTCCGGTTCCTTTTTATTTCCGGTCTTTTTAGAGCAACAACGTTCCCACCCGCCTCACCCTGTTATGTATTTACATACATGTATTTTATATTCTCGCTGTTTTTATACTGCAGACTGTCTTGTGAACTTGGATACTGTCGATTATAATATATATTTCAGATCATATACAATTATGATTTCCACTGTGGCCCAAGTGATAAAAGCTGCAGCGCATTAGGCCAACACAATACACATCCAGCCCAGAACAGTGCGATCCTGCCTTCAAGCTTACACCAGTGGGATCTCTTACGCCAATTGGTTTTACAGCAATGACGTTTACATAAATTAGTACCAGGATGTGATCAAATTCATGTTATGGCGTGTCATAAATACATGCGTCAGTTAATGAACCATATGACGATAAGGGGTTATCAAGTCATTTTATTAGTATTGAGTGCAATAAAGACATGCAGGACACAGAAGATTTCGATGATGCTTTATATGAAAGAACATTAGTCATTGAAATGCGTTGTTACTATGATGCAATCTTTTCAACCTATGAACAGTATTATTACAGAGAGTTTGAAGAACAAATATATTTGTGCCAAATTTGTAGTCATAATGTAACTAGTCATAATATACTTTATACTACTGTAAATCGTTGTATGTGCCAGTATTGAAAGTTGTAATTTTCTTATATGTTGAATTTCCATTTAGTGCCATGTTAACTGAGAAACAATTTAGGATCAGTCGCAATGCAGCGGAAATTCTATTGCAACTGGGGATCGGATGTCATGTGCATTTGAAGAAATACAAGCCTGATTACGGTTTAACCAAACGGGTTAAGTATTTCAAGGGGAATAAATCTGGAGCCGTCATAATTCTTTTATATAGGGGTTAGCTCCCTTCATTGTGTTTGCCACTGGGGAAGGTTTTGTCCGTTACTGAAAGTGTGCATTGCCTTATAATCCCCGATAGTTGTGGCAGTTCAGTAGTGTTTCTAATAATGTGTTTATTAAAGCGCTTGTCACAGTGCTTTATTCTTGTGTAAATTAATGAAGTGCTTGTCACAGCACGTTCAAGTTGTGTGTAAATAGCTGTAAGGTACTTGTCACAGTACCTCGTTATATATAACATAAGTGCTTGTCACAGCGCTTTAATATGTGTAAGATGTAAGTCCCTTGTCACAGTGACTGGTTTCTAAGTACTTGTCACAGTACTGGGAATATGTGTATAATATGTAGTGCTTGTCACAGTGCTACTTTTAGAAGTGTACTTAATAAAGTATGTCTGGAGTGCTGGTCATAACCACACGAGGCAAGTAAATAGGACGAATTTGGGAAAGCAGTATAGCAAATGCACATGGCATCAAGATCACCAGTTGCAGGGTTTCCTAGATCCTAACGCTGGTCCTAACCACGTTGGATCTTCAAGTTGCGGCCATATTTTGGCAAAAATTTACATTTGTTGCTTAACATTGAGGAAATGTTAATAAATAGTACAAATTGTTCAACCAAGTGGTCAATTTATTTATTGATACCATATCGTGTTACTGGATTGTCATAAAATAAATGCATATATTCACTTGATTATATTTCCTATTACTTTATTTACTAACTAACAGATGCATATTACATGTTTTTTATGTAAGGTTTGTTAAGGGATGGCCCACCCCGACCCTCACAAACCTATTACGAGGTGAATAAATGGATCACCATTAATCTGGTGATAGAAATTTAAAAAAATGAAAGGAAAAAAAGAATTATATATATATATATATTTCCAAACGGGAACAATTAAATTTGGTATTTGACTCAGAACTTCGCTAGTTTCAGTATCTACATGGTAGCAAAGAGGGGATTCCAAATTCTGAAAGGCTTTGATTGTATAAGCTCACCTCACATTCTACACCTATACCTGCCAGCTCATTGGCGGCCTCCAGACATGTGCCAAGAAACTTGGAGTGTGATACCAATGTTATATGCTTCCCTGAAAAAAACACAGCAACGTAATCAATTAATTAATACTGAGGTCTTGAGAGCTATTCCATTAAAACATACCCGAGACCCCAGGGAGGCAATTCTCTGGCAAAACCTGTCAAGTTCTGGGGAAAGACATGAAGATAAAGTCAAAATGCTTCCTTTTTTTCAAGTTGATTTTTAAAGTTCAATGGGTCAATAAACATTGGTCCTTCATAAAAAGACTTTCATTTTGTACATTTCACTATTTTTTCTTCTTTTAAACGTTTTTTTATTGTTTATCAAAAGGTGTCACAGCAGCAATGAATATCAAAAAATAAATATCACAATAATGGAGATTAAACGTGAAAAACTGCTGTATCTGCTGTTTATTTCAAGATGGCCAAAATGAATTACAAGCACATATTAATTGACATTAACTTTATTTAGACTAGAATAATTGGCACAAATTATTGACTAATTTATCAATTTTATGTGTGGCAGTAAGGTCACTAAGGTTACAGGAAAATCCCGGAGGGTCAAGTCCCAAGTGGTTACGCTAGGACCTGATGAATCAAGCTCCCCGGCAGAGCCCCTGGTGAAACCGCTGGGGCCCACCAATCAACATCCCGGATACTCAAGTCCCAAGTGGTAACGCTGGGACCTGATAAATCAATTTCCTCGGCAGAGCCCCTGATGAAGATGCTGGGGTCCACCAAATATCTTAAAATTTGGACTAAATTAACATATGAATATTTGACTTACCTTCTCTCTCTATTTTTGCTTTTCCTATGGGGACAAGGAAATCATTGGACAAGGCTTCATCTGACATTTCGAAAGGTACACCGTACATAATCTCATTTTCTAGGACCACAACTGAAAAACAGAGGAATCCGTTTTTAATCTTAAAGAAGTTTAGTTTCAAAAGTATCCAAGTAAATCGACCGATAGTCAAACCTGCTCAAGAGACCAAATTCATTAAGAGACAACCTGCTTTAAGATTGAAATGCACTTGTATAAAGAGACCACCTCTTTTAGGACACCTTAGATTTACATAATTTGTCAGTGAACAATAAACTTCATTAAATTAACCGTTACTCAGAGAATGGCGTTCTTCTAGTAGACCCATTCGTCGTGAAGAAGTTGTCCTTGCCCGGTACAGGATAAGGCATACACATTATACTCATTTATAATTATTACAAGGTGAGCAATTCCCATACAGTATACCCTGCTTTGCACCGTTAACCGTCAAAATATCCTGCTGGAATGTGTAGACTTTGATCCTATGCGGCAAAGCTACTACAATGTTAATACTATGAAAGGGTTATTTGATACTATAGATTTTAGTCTTGTTTTAGATTTCTTCAAAGAAATCAGACTTTATAAATCATTCTTATATGTTCTTATATATATTTGTTTGTTTCTACACCCGCTGACAGGCATTTGTTGATTTACATATATAAATAGTTTATATTACTACCATATTATCCCTTATTTGTAGTTAGTTTTATCTTTATATATTTATATCAATTTTCAATTACTACTTAATTTCTTCATCTTTCATTAGTTTTTGCGCACAATATGAACTATTTATGTGTGGACTTGCTGTAAAACACCATTCATTCATTAGGACACCACTTTTGCTTTTCCCTTTTGCAGCATCTTAATACAAGTTTGACTGGATTACAAAGTGTGGCTGCCAGAATTTACAGAGAATATTATGTCAGTGCCTTTTACTATCAAGTTTATTAAGCGAGGCTTAAAGGGGTTGATGCACTATTTTCAAACACGATTGATTTAAAAGTGCTCTCAAAAACTTGAAAAACGCTGAAAGAATTATCGAAATATCATGAAACGTAAAGGAGATTTTGATAATTATTTCAGCTTTTTTCAAGTCTTTCAGAGCCCTTTTAAATAAATCATGTTTGAAAATAGTGCATCAACCCCTTTAAAAAACAAAAAATAATGAGGCTCTGCTCTGCCGAGCTATTCTGCATGTTTGTGCTAAGCCCAATAAGCTTGATAGTAAAAGGCGCTGACATGTTCTTTTTATCCTGTAGAACCACATTTCCTGTAGAGGTTACTAGTTTTATTTGTTTTCAAAAATATGTTTGACTTGGATGCCACCATATTGGTTTTTTCCTTCATGACGTTAAATTATGACGTCAGATAATGTTACATACTATAAATGCCTAGGAATTCTGCATTGCTTTTGCTTTATTAAACAGTGACAAATAAAGCAAGTCAGTGCCAAATAAAGACAAGTTTATATCTGCATGATTAAACTAAATGTACGTCTATTAACTACGATTTGACAAAGAACTGCAGTGTAGCTGATAAATCAATTTTAGCATTTTCACTGGCTTAGTTTCAACTATTTCCACTATTCCGGTGTCAAAGTCACTTGTAATCATAACATCAGAGAATCATGATAGATTTAAGCACAATCAATCAAAAGGATTTTTCCTGAGTAGAAAAAGTACCGTATATCTCCCGCCATCCGTAAGAATCGACACTCTCACTTGACAAGTCGAGCTCCCAGTGGGATCTGAACCCACAGCGGTGAGATGTGAAAAAGTTTTAGACGCAGCGTCTTTACTATTCCGGTCTTAGAAGCACTCTATCAAGAGGAGGAATGTTTAAAAGTGTCTGTAGTACAACTGCAGAATAAACATAAATACAACGCTACTACAACACACCTGGGTTAGGGTCTCTGATTGCTGACTTGAGAAGTCCCTTACAGTCTTCTGATGAATATGGAGACACAACCTTGAGTCCAGGACAGTGGCCGTACCACGCGGCAAAACACTGAGAATGTTGAGCTGCAACACCCAACGCTGCGCCATTGGGACCTCTGAACACAATTGGTACAGTCACCTGTTTTATGAAGAAATTAACAAGGTTTAGGGAATGTTAGGTTTTCATGACCAAAAAGCAACATATGACTTTTTCTGTGACATGACCTTTATACAATGGTATGGGCACATAACTATTATCAATTTACCATAATGTGTATATATTGAACGTTTCATGACGAAACAAAAATAATATAGTTTCAGAGAATTTAAGATTGTGACCAAAAATGACCTTTGAATCCAGATTTAACCTTGACTCTGACCTCAACCTTTATATATTGGTAAGGTCAAAAGACTTTTGTCATGAAGTGTACATATCGAAAGTTTGATGAAGAAATATATAGAAATTAAAAAGTTACACTGTATTTACCCAATGTTAAGTTTTTGTGAAGATGGATGCCGTATGGACCAACGTATGCAAGATGATGGACAAAGTGATCCCTATGTATTATTTTTCTAAAAGGAAACATGGAAAGGAAAGAATTTACTGTATGAAATCCATTTATCCAATTAGTTACTTACTTTTCCTGCGGACATGTAGTAAGTTTTAGCTGCCGAGTTGATGACCTGTAGAGAAAAATATTTTTTTTACAGATGTAACACTACCACATGACATGGTTCATACAGAATTATAATTATGAAATTATGGACTTTTTAAGGACTTTTAAGGCCCTAATAACCCATTTTTAAGGCCCAGTTTAATCCATAACATTATTGACGAATTATGAAATTCAAGGACCTTTAATGATATTTTGTCAGAATTTAAGGACTTTTTAAGGCTGGAGTGGATTTAAGGACTTTTAAAGGCTATTTCTGAAATGTAAGGACTTTTTAAGGCTGTATGAACCTTCCATGATAAGATTTTGTACAGCAGTCGGGTTGAGTGTGAAGCATGCATTATACAGGTGTCCAACAAATAACTAGAGATCTAAACTGAACTGTTGTTTCACTGCTCATCCACTCTCCCTGAGACAGAGAGAGAGCGAGCAGGACAGAAAGCGATGGGGGTAAAACTGAAGAATAGAAGTGAATTGCTATACATGTTTCATACTTACCTTAAATATAAAAGTTAAAACTAGCTGTGCTAACAGTAAGCCAGTAGGTGTTTTTTTGGGAGGTCATATTTGGGGCCGAAATACATTTCGGCCCATTCCTCTGCCAAAAGTATGTTTTCCCACTTTTAATTTCCTTCAAAAAAACAACAAACTGAAGCCTTAATTATATCTTAAAGGGACACAGGCAATCTTGATTTTTAAAAACTTGCAGCGTCCCGTTAGTTTTTCTACATAACATGCATTATTTCAATCATTAATGTTAATTATAAGAATAGTATAAAGCAATTTGTTTTGTTATATTACTGACTTTAGATAATATTGCACCAACAATATATTTCAACGTTTGTTAAAATAACGATGAAATTTCAAAATTCTAAATTTTATTTAATGATATGCAAGCAGGTTTAAAGTCAAAATGTCACCGAGAAGCTTATTTTGATGTTTGATAAAAACTTCAAGATTGCCGTGTGTCCCTTTAAATTTAAACCTTTTTTTCGAAGAAAATAAATAAATACAAATTCCCTGGTTTGTGTAAAAGTTAAAAAACATATAGCAGTTTTATGCTTCTACAGTGAAAACTTACCTGATCTATAGCTTGCATGGAGAAATTAAATGTCATGAATTCACAGATGGGTCTCAAGCCAGCCTAAAATAGTAAAGAACAGTATCAGTAAAGTGCTTGTATGTTTGTACAAAACTGGTCTCGGTAACCCAGTGGACAATGCATTACGCTTTAGAGCTACAGATCTCCGGGTTCGCTCCCTGGCAGAGTTATTTTTAATGGGAAACACCATCCTTCATCTTGTCTCCCTCAGAGGTTGTTGTCGATATAACCTAATATGATGTGTTACAAGTTCTCCGGCCATGGTTTTTTTTCATGAACATGTTTATGTTTATTTAAATCAAAATCAATACACAACAATAGATATTGATTGAAATATCTGTGAAAGCCGAGAATAAGATTTTATTTGATGACGTTGAGAAACTTTGAACAGGTAAATTAATCCACAGGTAAATGTATTTATCAATCATCTGGCAATAGTTGTGCAGCTATACAATTCAGATTTACCTCATTTCCCCGTGCAGTCACACAGTGGGAAAAGTAGTATCTACATCATGGAAATATTACGTATCGTTACATACAACTTATAAATATATGTTTCTCTCCGGGACTATAAAGAAATGTTCGTAGGACATAAGAGTTAAATTTGTTAATTGTTAATACTACAAAAAGGGTGGCCATTCACCTTTTAAAACCCCATTTCATTCATTCAGTGTGTATGAAAGACAACAGGAGTATGAAGCTGCGTTAAATGCACTAAGAAGGACAAAAGGATGTCACAATAGCTCGGGTGCGTTTAAAACAACAACAAAAAAAATGCACACATCAAGCCACTTCCCTTCTTTGGTAGGCAGCAACAAAGCTTAACTCTAGGATAATCTTTGTTTTGGTAAAAAGCATTCATGAAAACACTTTATATAGAATTTATATGGTACATGTAATAAAAGCATATAAAGGGAGTTGCTTTAACTTGGCTAGCAATTCTGATGAAAACAAGAACAGTGTGTTACTTACCATGGCTGCACCAACAGCAATACCAGCAAAGCCCATCTGAAACGTATGGTATGATAGTCGGTATATTTGTCATGCCAAGCACACTTACAGTATGTACACGGGTAAGTATTCATTATAAGAATTGTTCATGGGTATCCGGCAAAGATAGGGAATTACAACACGAGGTTCAACTGTTGGTTGAAACGTATGGTATGATAGTCGGTATATTTGTCATGCCAAGCACACTTACAGTATGTACACGGGTAAGTATTCATTATAAGAATTGTTCATGGGTATCCGGCAAAGATAGGGAATTACAACACGAGGTTCAACTGTTGGTTGAAACGTATGGTATGATAGTCGGTATATTTGTCATGCCAAGCACACTTACAGTATGTACACGGGTAAGTATTCATTATAAGAATTGTTCATGGGTATCCGGCAAAGATAGGGAATTACAACACGAGGTTCAACTGTTGGTTGAAACGTATGGTATGATAGTCGGTATGTTTGTCATGTCAAGCACACTTACAGTATGTACACAGGTAAGTATTCATTATAAGAATTGTTCATGGGTATCCGGCAAAGATAGGGAATTACAACACGAGGTTCAACTGTTGGTTGAAACGTATGGTATGATAGTCGGTATGTTTGTCATGTCAAGCACAATTACAGTATGTACACAGGTAAGTATTCATTATAAGAATGTTTCATGGGTATCTGGCAAAGATAGGGAATTACAACACGAGGTTCAACTGTTTTTATCGGAACTGAGGCTCTTCTAACATTTTGCATGTTTATTTACACAATGAAATCACGCAACTGTCATTGTTGATATCGGCGAGCGACTTTTATCTTCCCCCATGTGTAAGATCAGGCTTTCCATAACCCATGTAAGATGCGGACAATGGTATCCGGTATGCAAGAAATAAGTTCACACATGCAAACATTAAAACTGTATTACCGGAGATATGGCCCCTTTTTCGTCAAATTTTATGTGAAAATATCTTGTGTGTCTATCTCCTCCCACAATTTTAAACCGATTGCTTCAAAACTTTACAGAATGCTTACCTATGATGTCAAGATATGCATATAGTTTCGGCGTCAAAATCAACCCAGTATTACTGGAGTTATGGTCCCTTTTTCGTCAAATTTTACATGAAAATATCTTATGTGTCTATCTCTTCCCACACTTTTCAACCGATTGCTTCCAAAATACAGGATGATTACATATGGATGTCAAGATGTGCCTATCATTTCGGCATCAAAATCGACCCATTATTACCGGAGTTATGGCCCCCTTTTCGGCAAATTCTACTTGAAAATATCTTGTGTGTCTATTTTACAGGATGCTTACCTATGATGTCAAGATGTGCATATCCTTTCGGCATCAAAACCGTCGAATTTTATGTTTTACACCGATTGTTTTCAGGGGGACATCTGTGTCCCGTAAACACATTTCTAGTTTAAATTCTGAATTCAGGAGACTAGTGTTTTTTTCTGTTTTTTGGGAACATAACCCATACCTTCTCAGTTGGGAATTTTAGCGTGATTTTTCATAAAATTGGGAATTTTAGCGCGATTTTTAATAAAATTCGGATAGCATTCCTTTCATAATTATATTTTTAATACTGTTTTCAGTACACCAAGATAAACAGAAGCATTTATTTAAGCTTTTGAACCTCAATCATTGGATTGGCACACTTAAAAAAAAAAAAAAAATTGGCATGATTTTTCATAAAATTGGGAATTTTAGCGCAATTTTTAATAAAATTCGGATAGCATTCCTTTCATAATTATATTTTTAATACTGTTTTCAGTACACCAAGATAAACAGAAGCATTTATTTAAGCTTTTGAACCTCTATCATTGAATTGGCACACCAAGATAAACAGAAGCATTTATTTAAGCTTTTGAACCTCAATCATTGAATTGGTACACCAAGATAAACAGAAGCATTTATTTAAGCTTTTGAACCTCTATCATTGAATTGGCACACCAAGATAAACAGAAGCATTTATTTAAGCTTTTGAACCTCAATCATTGAATTGGCACACCAAGATAAACAGAAGCATTTATTTAAGCTTTTGAACCTCAATCATTGAATTGGTACACCAAGATAAACAGAAGCATTTTTTTTAAGCTTTTGAACCCCAATCATTGGATTGGCACACTTATATTTTTTATTTTTTTTTTAATTTGGTTTAAAAAGGTATGTTTTGGCATTGGGAATATGACCGAATTTTGGCTATAAAAACAGCCAAAAAAAAACCTGGAGACACAAGTATATTTCACTATTGTTCCTTCAAAAATGTGATAAAATGATCTCATTAACATAAGTTTTACATCGCAGACAGTTGTTTTCTTTTTATAAAATCAGAGCAACAGATAAGCTTTGGGAGGTAATTGGTTATTACCCCATAGTTTTGGTTTTAATTGGGTATTGGCCAAATGGAATTGGGTATTGTCGACAAATTTCTTTCTAAGCCATGTGCATTATCCTTCATTTTCTGGGTATTACATTTTTAAAGCGATGATGCAAGTATACATTAAACTCAGTTGAATACCCACCTGGCGTTATTATTTTAGCTACTACCAGATAGGTTTTACCAGATACACCTTTTTAACAATCACCAATGGAAATCTTGTTTCCAAGTCATGTTTTTTTTTCCAAATAAATTTGACTGCCAGTGCGAGTCGTTGCCTTCGTATTTATTGCTGCATTGACTAGTAATAACCGTCCAATAAAATTCACTATCAATCACAAATTACTGAAAATGTTCTATTAAACAATGTCATATAATATTCTTTTAAATTGTGCATCATTAAAACACGTACATTTGTTGCCATCACTGATTTGCATTTCTCTGCTTTTCTGTAGCTTCAGCCTTGTCATCATTTTGTCACGAAATGCTTGCATTTATTATGAAAATACATTGTCGTGCATCTGAATGTGCATCTGAATGTTATTGATAATCATCAATTTGGGCATTCCTTATTTTGTTTGTGTTTTGGTACGCTTCAATTTGATTTTAATTGCATTTTCAATAATTTTTAATAGGGTATTTACGCAAATACACTGCTTATCTGTTGCTCTGTAAAATATAAACCTCACCTCTGTAATGGGTGTGTCTTTGACTCTGTCGTTTCCGTACTTTTTCCATAAATTCTTTGACACCTATAAACATAAAAGTGTTATGTATATTTAAGCGATGTAAGAATTTATTTTCCATTCCAATCCATAATCCATTGTCTTCTTGTTTAGAATTATGTTATTGTAAATAGAAATATTTGAAATAAAACATGTTTGAACCAAACAATTCCAGTTTGCCTTAGTAACAGTATCCTGTTCAATTGCAGCGTTTTTTTCTCACAATTTTGGGAATGGGTCCGTGGCCGGTCAAATTGGGAAAAAAACACATGATTTTTCTCAAAATTGGAAAAAAAACGCGTGTTTTTTCTCAGAATTGGGAAAAGTGTTGTTTTTGTATTTTGTGAAATATTACATATTTATTGATGATTTACATAAAATATTTTCACAACTGCAATGTTTCAAGTTTTTATTGTACTTCACTGTGTTGTTACAGAATAATTTCCCCGTTTTTGTTGTCCCTGAAAATGTTAACAATGCTGTTAAGTTCATTGTCATTTAGGGTTGCACCATTCTCATGACCGAGGAAAGAAATTCCTGGCCCAGACGATTTCTGTTATTCGTCCTTTATTTAGTATTTACCCATCCCTCACTGAGGCGCTTGTTATATAGTAGAATATACTAGCAGTAAAGCATTTCGATAACATACAAGCGGTAAAGCGTTTCTGCAACGCATAAACAACATGGCGTCGTCCTCGGGTGACGAGGCTGTGTTTTGCGTTTCAATTTACACAGAAAAGTAGAAGAAACGTACAACCCTCGTAAAAAAAACTTTATTAAGAAAATTAATCTAAAACAGAACTGGGAAGATCTATTACATCTGTGTATTGAGAATATCCCAGGAGAAAAATTGACGGAAAAACAACTTCGATTTGGGAATTTTTTAGTTGGAAATTTGGAAAAATGGTCAATTTATATATGGACCCATTTATATAAGTAAAAAAAACGCTGAATTGTGCATGTATAATTCTTAAAGTAGCTATCCTGCCAACAACAGCCAAATTTTACAACATAAGTACACCGTTTCTAAACCTACCGACGACAAGGTCTATAAATAACTTACATATTTTGAGAATTTGAACTCTACAGACAAAAGACGGCTTTAAACGATATTTTAATTACTAAGGTTTTTGGTACCTTGTATGCACCATCATACTCTGCTACTTCTTCTCCAATCAGGAAGACTTTTGGGTCTCTCTCCATCTCTTCATCCATGGCTGCATTCAAGGCATCCCTTACCGTCATAGTCTGGAATACAAACAGAAATGAAAGCGGAGACACAGTGGTGCAAGCTAAAAGCTAAAGGTTCAAAACTAAGGTATTTTTATTTACCATTAAAAATATCAGTTCTAATGATATACATATAGATGTAGGTATTATTTAATTTGCTCAAGAAACTGCCGAAAAACATTTGGCTGAATCAAGCGCCCCAAACATTATTTTACAACAAAAACAAATTATGGACATAATGGATCATGGATATAACAAACCACGGACTAAACAGACCATGCTTTGGAAAAAACAGACCATGATGTATATGGACAAAATGGACCATATAATAAGACCAAATGCACCAGATAAAAATATGAAAATATCAACGTAAACAGGGCTCCAGAAATTGGATAGCCCGACGCCCGGGGCTAGTCAAATTGAACTCAGACTTGTAACAAATTCCATAAAAAAAATCCCACTGCCTAAATTACACGATCTGTGTATAACAAACACAAGCCAGTCAGGCACCTGTTATAAAACATTTATCACTGTATACAATTTGTGGGTGGAATAATGCCAAAAAAACTGACAAAAAAACTCTTGTTCTAAATTGTTCCATCTTACCACTGATATGCTTTCACCCAATGACTACAGCCAACACAAACATACATCAATTGGTTATGAGTAGATAAGAATTACTGATTTTTTTTTCATTTTCTCAGTATTTAATGAATTATAATGAGAATCTGAATCCGTTAAATCAGAATCAGCTTTAACATAATGAGATGTCACCATCTGGGTATAGGTAATAGATAGAGTCAGATCTCAGTGAGCTGGTTATTTAAATAAATTTTAAAAAATTGTGATAAAACAAGATACGTAAAAGTATTTCCAAACAAGATAAATGATAACTGACAAAGACAAAAAGACATATTATTTTTAAGGCAAGTAAAAAAGACAGGGCTTGTGACAAAAAACACAGGGCTAGTGGGGGAAAAACAGGGCTAGTGGATTTTCAATTAAAAAAATATTCTTGGAACCCTGGTAAATATGTTCATATAACATTGTCTAAATATATAATCCATATACTAGTATGCATTATATAATAAAAGGACATTAATCATGCTTATTGATTATAACTGTATGGCTGATATATCACTAAATGGTATTTCCTAAGCGGTTAGATTGCAAAAAGAGACGAAGGCACACAATTTGATGTAAAAAGATGAATCAAACCTGCTTAAAATCCTATAGAATATTTAAAAATAATATATAATATATATAAAAATTAAAATGAAATATAAAATATAATGAATAAAATAGGTCCATTTTGTTATGTATGAAATGGTCTATTTTTGTCCATATACATGTATATGGTTAGTTTTGTCCAACGATCTGGTCCGTTGTACGAACAAAAACTAGCTGAGTCATCCAGTTTTTCAGACCCAACTAGTTCATTACAATAATTAAATGGTACCAATCATATTTATTATGTTTTTATTCAGATTTAAATTGACTCCCATAATTCTTCCAGATTGCCTCCGGTTCCTTTTACTCAGTTCAGCAAGATCTTGTAACGTGCACAGGGTATAGCTCTCCCTCACACAGGACTGGTGGCTTTGCTGCCCCCTCTGAACTAATCCGAGCCTTCCCTGACCTTACCAGCCATTTTTACGATTTTTGATATTTCATCTGGCTGTGTACGGTCAGAGAAATTCCTATAGTAAAAACACGGGTATCTCCTCTCTCTCGCGGGAGAGGAACTACCCTCTTGGTTTTAAATCAATGTATCTATGTAAGTATTCATTGTATTAACATTTCAAGCATATAAACCGATTATCAATATATTTATTTTCCTATCTGAACCCAAATATTTGTTTTATTAACCTTAATAAAGTTGTAAAGGTCAACCGTTTCGGACGCAATGAAAAAATGTTAAATTTCCAACATTTGTTATTATTCAGGTCAAATGTCACGTGATCATGACCGGTGCGCCGATAAATATTTCCCGCAAAATTAAAAAAAAATCAAAACTACGACCAACTTTTCCTTTTGGCACTAGCAATACTCTGAACAACATTCAAGTATTTATCTTTAAAGTTTAGACCGTAATTATGCCCCGAGAAGAGTTTGTTCCACTCCAAAAATCCCTCGATGCTGTCAGTTGATAGTGGACTTGTTTGATGAGGGGAATATGAATGCCTTTACCTCTCGCGGAAATATCACGGGAATTTAATTAATATGACAATATCTACATCTATAATATACGTTGATCTGTCAAAATATGACAATCATTCAACGGAAAAACGACTGCATCGCGGTTATTTATAATGTGAGCACAAGATAAAATAAGAGTTAAGAGAAGCAAGTACAGGATGAACTAGAATAAATAATAAAGACAATAATAGACGTAAATATTGCTATAAGGTAAATAAATACAAGAATAAATGGGTATAGGTAATAAAGATAGAGGTACAGGTAAGATGCCCAAACCTAAATAGAATCATCTGATATGAACCAATTTAGCTTCCGAGGCGGTATCAAGGACAAGTGTGTCCCCGCTGACACAGCTTCACATCATCACTTGACTCATAGTAGATTTAGTTGAGATTCTGGCTTAAGGTCTGAAATCGGAAAGCTCCCTATTGAAGTGTACCAAGGAGGAGGCCTCAGCTGCAGCAGCTGGGAGTGTGTTCCAGGCAAGGAATGTTCTCGGGAAGAAACTAAACTTGAATATGTCCGTTTTTGCAGAAAAGTGTTGGAATTTCCCAGAATGTAGTGCTCTTGTACGTGTTATAGACGGAGTGAGGTACTCGGAGCAGAAGATGTCTATTAAGTCGTTGACCACTTTGTAGAGGAGTGTTAGTTGGAGATTGGAACGTCTGTCTGCAGGTGATCCAACATGGAAGTTACACTACTGGTATTTCTGTAGCGGTTGGTAACGTACCTCGTCGCTCGTCTTTGTACCATTTCTAGTTAATTGATCTGGTCTGCATGGTGTGGGTTCCAAACTGTCGCACAATACTCCACATGTGGTCTCACCAGACTGATATATGCATTTGTCTTGGTGTCCTCTTTCGGTGATCTTAGGTTCCTCCTCAGGAACCCTAGCATAGAATTTGCCTTTTTGCTGACTCTGTGATTTTTGAAGGAAAGAGTTGATTGGAGGTCTACGCCTAGGTACTTGGTTATGTCAAACGCTAGAAGAGTGTGCCCTTTTAATCTGTAGTTGTGGATTTTAGGGTTCTTGGACCTTGTGGCACGGAGAATACTACATTTCTGTGGGTGGAACTCCATGCCCCATCTGCTAGCGTCAGAAGGTCTTGTTGGAGAGCTCGGCAATCATCTTCTTTCCTTATCTGTCTGTATACAATGGCATCATCTGCAAACAGTCTTGTTTTAGAGGCTAACTTGTCTGGGATGTCATTTATAAAGAGGAGGAACAGGAGCGGGCCAAGAGGTACCCTGAGGGACTCCGCTTAGCACTGCTGCACTGTCTGATGTAGAACCCTCTACTGTCACTTGCTGATGTCTGTTGGACAGGAAAGATTTAATCCACTTGTATGTGCTACCTCTGATGCCATAATGGTTAAGTTTCTTGAGGAGGCGTTTGTGTGGGACTCGGTCGAATGCTTTAGAAAAGTCGAGAATGACCATATCAACCTGGATCCCAGTGTCTAACGAGGAAGCAAGCTCGTGAAAAAGTGTCACGAGTTGTGTCTCGCAGCTTCTTCTTGCCCGGAAACCATGCTGGCAATCAGTCAGGATGTTATACATGTCCACATGTTTTAGCACATTACTGACAACTAAGTGCTCCAACAGCTTGCATCATAGGCAGGTGAGTGAAACTGGGCGATAGTTGCTGGCATCGTTTCTCGAAGACTGCTATAACGTTGGCTTGTCTCCAGTCTGTGGGCGTGACTCCTGTGTGTAAGGCTATGTTGAAGATGATCGCCAAAAGTGGTGCGATTTCCTTGTGGCACTCTTTAAGGACTCTGGCTGGGATCTGATCAGGGCCTGATGCTTTCGTGGGGTTGATTTTTAGCAATAGTGCTTAGACTCCCTCAGTGGTGACTATGATGTCATTCATGGATGGAAAAGGGGCCCCGTCTGGGTCAGGAACTGAAGTAGTATCCTCTTGGGTGAAGATTAACTGATATTGGTTATTCAGTATGTCTGCCTTGTCCTTCGGGTTGTTGAAGAGGCGTCCCATGCTTTTGATCGGAGAAATGCCAGTGTTGTCTTTTCTGATGGATTTGATATATGGCCAGAATATTTTCTGTTTACTTGGTCTTACAACGTCTTGGGTCCCAACTTCAATAATGTTGTTTATATAATTCCAAAGGACTGTCTTTCTGCTCGTTGGCGGATATAGTAAATAAAAGTTTACTTCAAAACATAAATGTATTATTGTGTCACTACCATCAATAAAGGTGTAGTTTTATCATTGCAACTTTGTATAATAAACATTAATTGAGCAATCGGTTGAGCGATATTATCGTAAAAAATCGACCCGACACCGCAAACATCGTTGAAAGTGCATGACTGTGCATTTTTAGTAATCCCCCTGGTTTTTCACTAAAGGAGTTCCTCTGACCCTATAAAGCCACAAAAAAAAAAGAAAAAAAAAAGTGTTTTAGGGTCAGAGAAGGCTCGGATTACCTCTGAACCTACCGGTAGCTATAAGATTAGATAAGTCGGCAAGTCACATACAACATCAGCTCAGGCACCGTAGCTGCCTCTGCCTGTTGAGAAGGCAGCGTTATTCTTTATACATCGATATCAATTCTGTAAACGGTTAAAAAAATACCTAGTTAAAGTGACGACTTCTTTCAAAAAAAGGAAAATTGAAATATATGTTTACGAACCCTGGTCCCTGAAGCCGCTGAACTGAAATTTCTTGGCAAACGGGAGCATGACTGCTTCTGAAATATAAAAACAATGATTTTGGGTTAGTGTTTTACAAGACCAAGAACATATGCAATGTCTGTAAACGTTTTAACGGTGAAGTTTTAATAAAATGTTACCAAAAGCAATTTTCTCAGACCGGAGGCAGCCATTTTGAATGACCTCTACACAATGTGCAAGATTTTATTATTTCTGTCGCCCTTGGCATGAACTTGATATTTTATATAAAATATAAATTGAGTTTTCTTTTGCAAACCAATTATTTATTTGTTTTTAAAAATCCTAGAATGTGTACTTGTTTAATTAAATATAATTGTGATGCATCAATCCCGTATCTGCCTAGTGACGCCAGGGGCATATGCCTTCCACAACGTGAAAGCACCCCCGAACCTAGTCTCTATCATCCAGACACACTCAAGCTGACTGCGAGCGCTATGTTGCTGTTGTTGTTGTTGTTAATTCTAAGGTTTAAAGACCGTCCGCCAACTAAAACGCCAGGAGAACCCTGGCGCTATGGGCACAATAGAGTCTGATCTGTTCTAGATGAGTGTGTTGGTTGATGTGGTGCTGCTGTGTCGTCATTTCTCTTGTAGATATGTAGGTAGATGTCGCTGTTGCTCTGTGGTTGTCGCTGTGGCGGTGAGGTGGGGGTCTGGAACGACGTCTAGGTGGTGCTGCCTACACTACTGGGCGATCCCCCTTAGGGCCACACCCGCCAGTTGAAACCTGCGTCGTCGGTGGCTATAGCAACTAACGTAGGATAGTTCTATTCTCTTCTGGCACGCAGGTTGATATGGCTCCTTCGCTCCGTGTACAGCGCAAGGCTTCCCTCCAGTTGTAGTTGTTCCTGGCGCTGTACAACGTCTGGCGGGACGAAGGAGACATCTTCACTCTACGTCTGGCGGGACGAAGGAGACATCTTCACTCTCGGTCAATCAACAATCATTCCGTTAGTGCTGCATCATATAAGCCAGTGACTTATACTACAAGTAATAACAGATCCGCAATCCTATCTCGTACAACTTTGTAGGATGTGCTGGCAAGGGCGACCAAGTAGGTCACCCTACATGATTGTTGACAGTGCCCACTCTGCGACGTGCACGCGGTGAAGAATTCTAAGGTTTATAGTCCGTCCGCCAACGAACACGTCAGGGTATACCTGACGCGATGGGCACAATAGAGTCTGGACTTACGCGGTGAAGATCTAGGTGGACTGCGAGCGCTAGCGAGCATCGTATGGACTTCTTTGAGAGAAGTCTCGCGAGAGGTCTGGATGATCGAGACTACCCCGAACCCCGCTCCGTTTACTGAAATGATAAAACTGTAATTACTAATATCATGGAAATAAATACTGTATGTAGGTCTCTGCTAATATAACTTAATTGTTGATTATTTTATATTTTATCAGGGCTTTATATGACCAGCCCAGATTTTATACATTGATAGTAAAACAATGTACTGGTAATAATATGCCTACATAATTGCAAAGGCGATATGCAATCATTTGTTAAAGTGTATAAAACCATGGATATATATGTAGATCTATGATAAAACCTATTCCCGTAGCCGCCGATAACCCCTACTTTTCAGTTTATACAGGGACTCAGATACGTAAAACAGACGGGTCCTGGTTTATATGAAAGCACAAACCCAAATCATGCAGTGCGTAGGTGCCTGCCTACACATTGTCCCCAGAAACTAAGCAGATAGGAAACTTCCTATCTTAACCAATGAAGTAACCAAAATATCACGTGGCACCTTAATTCCTCTCTCAATTATTCACTGATTTTGATGAGAATACATTCAAACGATTCATAGTGAATAGCAAAATGGTATTATAATAATTTATGTTTATTTTGAAAGTAAGAAATTGTATAAAAAGATGTTTAAGGTCTCACACCACAATTAATTTTCCCATGGGGTTACTGTACAGCCTTTTCCAACATCTGAGCTTCAAAGCAGGGCAGCAGACATTGTTGTTGGTTTAATATCTTCAGTATAGCCAAGACCAGTAATTTAAAACAATAAAATACATAAGTAAGCCAGGTTGGTTTTTTTTTCTCGCTCATGTTTTGTGAACCCTATGAAAAATACAAAATTCATACACTATCTAGCTGAATATGTGGTGCTTTGGTCAAACAATTCTGAAATGTGAATGAAACCTCATATCAACATGGGATTTTCTGTATCATCAATCTTTTACACTGCAGATGTATGCTAAAGCAAAGAAAAACCTATTTTTCAAATTAAAAATTGCCTAAAATTGAGAAAAATAGAATTATTTTCTGTTTTCCTTTTGTCTCTAAGTCCGTGAGCTTTCAGGGGAGATAATAGAGTTGTGAGACCTGAAAGTTAAAGATGTCATAAGTTTTTGCTTTTCTCTTAAAAATCAAGGTTTTTATATAGACAAAGTTTCCGTCAAACTCCATTTTTGCTCTAAATGTAAGTGAAAGAAAAATACTATCATTGGAAAGAAAATTAAATTGTTGATGGTATTTGGCATGAATGAAACTTATATCTATAAAACTCTTCATAATAATTATGTGTGTTTAAAGTTGGGAAATAATTTGTTAAATTTTCGCACTGTGCCACGTGAAATTTAGATAATTTTCGTAGTGTCCAATCTATTTGTTATTAGGTCTGTGCCGGAAATCAAAAATATAAAACTGCCAAAAATGCAATAAAAACTGAGATGGGCAGTGGGTGGAGGGTATAGTCAGCTCATATCAATTTTTACTCGTGGTCTTTTTAGAAAACAAAAGTCGAACTGTTTTCGCTCGCGATCTTTCGGAACCAATCATGACCAAACACACCACAATTGTGCAAGATTTTCAGAAAGCAAGTATTCATATTAATATATATTATATGTTATTTTGTTCTGTTCCTATGTTTTTGTTGCGAAATCGCAGATTAAAAAAGCTTGAAATGGCGGTTTAAAAACATATTGTTTGCTGCTTAAAATACCGTCAGAATGCAGGATTTGGCTTCCTTCTAAAAAAAAATCCGTAAAAAAAAATGCCCCCAGACCCTGGCGAAATAACGAAAAGATGAAAAAACGCCGGGCGAAATAACGAAAAAACGTCGAGCGAAAAGACGAGAAATAGTCAAAACGCCCGGCGTCTTTTCGCATGGCCTCTTTTCGCCCGGCTCTTTTCGCCCGGCTCTTTTCGCGTGGCATTTTTAGTATTTTCGTTATTTCGCCCGGCTTTTCGCGTGTTGTTATTTCGCCCAGCGTTATTTCGCGTGGCGTCTTTTCGCCCGGCGTGTTTTTGCGTGGCGTTATTTCGCCCGGCGTTTTTGCGTCTTTTCGCATGGCGTCTTTTCGCCCGGCGTCTGTAACCTGTAACCACTTTCATTCACAGAAACGAAAACATATCTAATGAAAGAAAATAAACAAACCTTTCCTCGTCTGCGTTCTTGGAAAGAAGAGATTCGTTCAAGTACATCAGGTATTCCACCGGTTTCTGCTGAATGGTCAATATATGAAGCATTTTAACTAAGTGTGTTTTGTTGTACATTGTTATTAAATAAGTCCCATGTGACAGTCTTTTAATAATGAGTAGATAAAGCTAGTGCTGGAAATCTGATGAAAATTCATTACCGGTCATCAGAATGTTTAACCGACCGATGATCGATCATTAATCGATTAACCCTGGCTTCTATATTAGACACCCGTGTAAGCCTTTTTGCAGAGTATAGTGAAGAAAAGAAACACATTACAAGTATCTTCTAGTCACAATAAGTATGTTCTAAACAGGCGCGGAATGGATTTCGAGGAGCCCCGGGCGTCGGGCTATCCTACTTTTCGAGCACTGAGTCAATGTATATATTATTAATAGGTATATAATAAATTGTCTTCTTTAATCATTAAATGTACAAATAATTTAAATTTGCTCTTTAAAATACAAGTCGCAAGCTCACATTTCCATTTAAAAATGTTCTTTGCGCGCTTAAATCGTAATTTTTTAAAGTTAAAATGTTTTGGAAGGCCTGCTTCAACATTGCCACGTGTCCGGTTAATATCAGCTATGACATCTGTCAGTTAAGAGGTTTGCTACTAGACAGTTGACGGGTTTAACTACTGCTCACGTGCAGATAAAAGGCAGCCGCTAGAGAATGGATAATCAAAAGTCGTCATTCTGCGGCGCGCGAAACCTCCGACATCCCGTTTCCTACGAGATCCGCCACTGTACTCGAAAGAAATTAAGTTGCGCATTGTGATATTTGGAAAGAAATAATAATAACCAATTAGGCATTTAGTTATATACATATTAGGTTTTCCCGAATTTTTAAAGAAATTATAACTGCTTTGTTAATTATTTAAAACAAATAAACAATACTTTAGCATTTAAAAAGGGCAATCTGACGTCATAAATAGACCAACCAATCAAATTTTACGTTTGTACACGTGACGACCGGTCTTTCTTTTTGTGCACGCCGAATGATCGAGGTAAGGAACGTTCTTTATTTTTATTAACATTTCAAAGAATTTAAATGAAGTATACTCATATGAGATGTTATGTGACTTTTATGTTATGTACTGAACTTATACTCATTCGTTTTACAGGGCAAAATGTTTGAGGCACTCTTTAAATCCGCGGAAAAACGACCGCTTGTCAACCCATTCAACAAAGTGGAGTGTGAAGGTGCCCAAGTAAATGAAAACAGAACGATTTCTGCAGCAGCAACAGGTAGTTCTAAATTCTTTTTAGAACTGTTTGGTTTATTTGTTACTTTTGTTATAGCTTATAATTTTTTTGGTATTTTTTCGCAGGACAAAAGTATAAAATCGCCACAATCCATTTAATTTTGACAGCTATTGTCAAGGTCATTTTAAATGTCAAGACAAAACTTGAAGAATTCAACAAGTTTCATAGATACTAGTGTGACTGGGATGTGTAAATACATTAACAAAATCACAAGCTTCTCTAAATATCAACCATTTAATTGGTTTAAATATGTTGCATTGATAGTCAGCAATGTCCTCGAACAACAGACTGAACGTTGAGATCATTCCTCTTGGTGAGATCTGCTCCTTCGTATCAACAAAGACAGCAGTGTAAATAATTTTACAAATTTCAACTGTACTGGTTGTGTACCAGTTATCGTCATTCACCAGATTTCATCATTATCAATAAAACGCTCGATGTTGTGATTATTTTTCGACCCCACTTTACAAATCACTACACGCTATCAGCAGGCGATTGGAGAGGAAATAATATTTTAGAAATGTTAACATATACTCTCAAACCAACCCGTTTACCTATATAAATACCGTTATAAACAAAACACAATCAGGGGAATCACATGCTAATGAGCATGCGCAGAAAAAGTTACTTTTAAAATATCTGACCCTTTACGTTGAATCATTGAATCAATTTTACATGCCCAAGAAACTAAAAGCCTGTGCTAAACATGTTCAGCGAAGGGAGACAACAATTACATGTCAGTTATTTTCCTTTAAATTATGAACGTCTAAGTGAGGTAAATTACACACAATGATACAGTGGAAAAATCATTTTAAATTTTAGATTTAACTTTTTTCGAATTTTTTTTTTGTGTATATTCAAATGCAATGGTATATTTAAGTTTCAATTAATAACTACACAAGTTTTCATCGTCCCAAATATGTGTTATTCGGTATCAAACTGAAGATGACGATAACTACTGCATTCAGCTCAGAACACGGCACCTGCCCAATTCAGTCTATATTTAGTAACTATCACGTGACACTTGTTACCGTGAATAGAAACAATGTAAACACAGAATATTTACGACAAAGGGGTAAGCTTCTCTAAAAATCTGCTTACTTACGGACAGTGTCCCTTTATATATTTTTTAATTTTTTTTATTTATTTATTTTTGCATAAAAAGTTTAAGGGTCGGCCCCTTAAAAAAATAGGGTCGGTCGGGTTACCTGAACCACACATATTGTTTTATGTGGTCTTACTGATACAGATTGTAGTATATGATACAGTCACAGGGATATTGATTATCAAAACGATCTCAGATCAATAGAGGACGGTTGGACCTAGAGTCGTCAATTATGCCTGTTCGGTCTAGCCATACGTTTTTGTCCCATGGACAATAACAATTTCTAGTTTTATTTTGTGTGTGATGGATACATCCAAAACATTAGTAGTTAACGAAGAGCAAAAACTTACAGCTGAAGCTCTTTTCAATCATTACAATTGGAATTTTATTGAAATAAAAAAATCACCAGAAGAACGACAAAATAATGACAATGTGCAACATGAGCTACCAATTAATTCAATTCAAGAAAGCAAGAACATGATGCTCAAGTTCTATCAATTAACGATGTTAGTTACAGAAACAGATTTGATGACAAATGTAGTTGTTTCTTGTGTACCATTGCTTTTGTTCTCCATGTAATGATATCAATTTCAAATCAGCAAATACGGATATTTGCAGGCGTTAGACGTTTATACATGTAACATTATCAACGCATGTTTAATGACAAAGTTGCGGTGACCGATTGGTTAGCATCTTTGCAACTCTTTCAAAAGGTCTCTGGTTCGATTCACAGTTCGGTCACATCTCAGATTTTTAAAACACACTCCCGCAGTATCTTACACGTGCAAGGTATTTTGAAACTATGCCTCCTTTCAGATGGAGTGTAAAGCCGTCTATCCCATTGCAGGGAGAGCCATACCCAGTGCATGTTAAATATATCTCTGAACTTTTGTGTTTTCACAAGCCAACAGCAAAAAACCGATCTTGTTCACCAATTGTGAACGCTCGGCCAATCCCGTCATTATTCGGGATCACGGCGATTCGGTGTGTTCAAAATCTTTACATTCTGTTAGCCGGAAGGCAGCGGCACAGAAAATAGTGTACTGTTGCTACATAAACAATATGCATGCTTGCCACACGTGTTGTTGTATAATATAATTGCATGTTTGTTATTTACAATACAGATGAAGATTTTATCACTGCTTTCACGTAAATAAACTATAGATGGAGCAATCGGCTAAATGACATTGCAAAATGTTGACGATAACTTTGATTTTGAACGCAATTTTTTTTTTGGCGGGAATCTGACGCGCGTCACGCTAGTATGACATAACCAATATGGAAACTGCGTGTTACATTCGAGTCATGCTGCGAAGCAGTGTACGAGATGTTGAGAATGCTTGTTCACCTATGCCGCCTTTTTAATGTCTTTGTTGGTCATGTGACTAACATATGACTCTTGTGAATAAAAAACATATTTTAACAATAATTCTATCGGTAAAGTTTGATTAACAAAAAACAAAAACATCATCATTGTTTTATAAAGACAAACAGTGGTCAGTAGATCAGATCAGCAGTGAAATTATGATGCAATGGATCCACGGATTGGTTAATAGGAATGTCGGACAAAGCCCCTTCTTGATATTGCACATGCGGACAAAAGCCACATTAGCCTCTTAATAATGTTTTTTTGAAAGCATGAAAGTTTTATTTGCATAAATATGTTTTTTATAAACAACATTCCATTAATAAAAAGCATTGGGAATTAATAAAGATATGAGTTCCAAGAATTCAGAACCTTTTTTAATTTTATTGAACAGATGTCAGGGTTTCCCCCAGACCTATATCGGATGTCGCATGCGACATGCTTTAATGTCCGGCGGCGAATGTCCGACATCCTTTGATCTCCGCGACATCCCTTAAATCCCAAAACCACTTGAAACAATATTGCAGTCCTGCGAGTGCCTGAATCTGATTGACAGATTTATTGTCGCTCCCACTAAATAAGCTATCAGCCAATCATATTCGCGATAGCAGACTGCTGATTACCACCTGTGCCTGTGTATACACGTGTTAGTGTTGAGTAATTAGGACACGGTGCTTTATTGACGAGGGACATGTGTTGAGTTGAGTAGAACAATTGCCGAAAATGAATGTTTATGATCGAGAAACAAACATGATTGTTTCATTCTGCAATAATGTGTATGTAAGGGTTGTTCCATTAAAACATACAAGGGGGTACCGGACGGCAATTTATAGAAAATACTAGTCCCAAAAATCGCACCTACTCGGAATATCGCATCTACAGGTGGGTGGGTAAATCTCACACAAAAACAATTGAGTTGTGGGGAATGGGGGAATGCGGGGGGTATCTGAAATAAATCAATCAAGATGGGGTCTCAAACATTTTTAATCAAGATGGGGTGCTTTTCAAGTTAACAAAACACATTTTTTCTCTGGAATACTCGTTGCTTCTAAAAATAGAATGAATTCAAGAACGACAACTCCTCCAAAATTTCGTACTTCGTCCCAATTAGATTCGTACTATTGTACATCTTACTCAATTTTGGTTATTTTTCAGAGGGGAAGTTATTAGCCAGCCATCCGTGCAGCCGTCGCTGCACGGCCGTTTTTGAAAAATCGTGCCCAATATTTGGTGGAGTGGGTGGGGTAATTTTATTTTTATTTTTTTTAACTCTTTCTCAATATTGTTATGTTTTTTAAAGTACGAAAATATAACAACAAACTTTAAAGTGACACTGTCTGTAAATATTAAAGCAGATTATTGAGCATAACTAAATAACAGCGAAATGAACAGTGAAAACATGAGGATAGACCCAAATAATTCTGACATTTATGACCAGCTGTTTGTGGCAAGCACAAAGTGTTTGAAAAAATAAACAAAATTAATAGTGAATTTGATTATTTATTTAGAAGTTTTGTTGTGAATCAGTTCTGCTTTTGTTGTATTAAAGTAACACTAAATATCAATTAAAATGGCTCTCCGTTGATATACACCACCCCTAATATAAAAAAAAATCGAACCTTTTCGGAGGGCGGTTCCAGTCTTCAAATAGTTTTTTTTAAGCACTTGCCCCTTCGGGCAGACAACATAGAATTTCAACTTGCCCGAATCCATTTTAACTTGCCCGAAAAAAAAATCAATAAAAATGACTAAAAAACTTGATTTCTTATTGTATCTTTATTCTCTATATGAAAATAACAGAGAGAAAAATTTCTTGAAGAATTTTCTTTGTTTCGTTTACAGGGTCCGACAAATCTTTAAAATCTGTGGTAGCCCACTGGGATACCAGAAACTGAACTTGGTAGCCCGGCATGCGCGCGGCGGACTCTAGGCGACTCATTAACATTTTTCACATTGGTGAACTGTTATTGAACATGTTTGTATGTAAATGGATTTTGAAAATGTTTGTATGTAAATGGATTTACTAATAAAATTATTTCTATAATATATGACTTTTGACTTTGTTGTTTTACCAATATAAAAATAAAACAAATTATCAATTTCCTTTTTAAGTAATTTAGAGGCATTTTTATAAAGATCCAAATCTAGGCTTTAAGGGTTTAACTAAATTTTAAAAAGATTATTTTAAATCATGTGGGTGCTAAAGCAAAATTATTATAAAATGCCTCTTAATCATTGAAATGAAATGGATAACGTTTTATTTTTTTTGATGATAGTCATTTGTACTTAAAAGTCGTCATCAACGTGTAAAAAAAATCGACAATAAAATCTACAGTCCAGGTTACATTTTTTCTGACATTTTTACGCTAGCGTTAATAAACAATAAAGTTGTGCTTTTATATACGAAATAAACAAGTGCTAATATACATAGGCTAACGTTGATGACTACACGCGCAAACAAATGCATGTACATTGTACCGGGCAAATACTCAAAGGAACGGCCAGGTGATGTGATGACGTAGCGTGTACTGAGTTCATAAACTACACATGTTTGTGTTACATGTACATAACACAAGCACGTTCAAAACATTTGTAAACGCGATGTTTTTAATATGGTGGTCAACACTAATTGATAAGCGTACGTGTTTTTGAATTAAGAACAAACTTTTTGCATCAAAAATCAAATTAAGAAAGCGCGTGACATCTTGATAAAAATGTATTTGCGATATCCCACAGAGTTCTTCTATTTATAGGAATTATGCAAAAATATTTAAATTTTCCTTGGTTGTTGAGATATTCAAGTTCAAAGTTCACTTATAAACAACTTTTCCCGATATTTTTTGTTATTGTTTACCAGGGCCTTCAGTTCAGGAAACATAAATTCTTATAATGAGTATGGTGCCCCGATGCAGCTTTTTTAAAATAGCGCCGTTCAGGATTGTTATTCGCTTTTTGATTCTGTTGGATATAATTATTGACGAAGTTTGGTAAAATATAACCGAGAATCCCCATAATCGCGATGGATACGAAATACCATCGCCGCGGTGGAATAAAATTGCCGCGATGAGTGGGAATTGTCGTAATCTGCGTGGTACCATCTGTATTATCATTTGATTTTTGACTTCTTTAATTGTCTTAGTCAATCGCCAGGTTTCTATTGCATGCAATTTGCAAACTAATTTGCACCTCAGGAAAAGGAGACACAATCTTCTCCCATAATCCCCCATGGCCATCCAATCAAATGTTTTCCAGCCATGTCCGAGTGAATAAATTATTGATGCAACATCGTTATTATCCAATCAAAGTGTACCCTAGTATTAAAACAACTAACGAATATTAATGAGTTATGCACGATCTGGTCCGATCACCCGTGGTGTCTAAACACCTTGTTAATTGGTGTTATTATCGACGCGTGGTGGTGTAATCTTATCTAATTAGCTGGGAACACATGATTTTATTATATGGATTAGAGCTAAAATCTGATTTTTTGCCAGGGCTACTTCAAAAGAAAATTTGCAGTAGCCCACCGGACGTGAAATATTGATGTATTTTCGATTTAAATTTCCGAATTTGATCATTTTCGACCATTTTTTTCACTTGCCCGATCGGGCAGACAGGTTATAATTCTAACTTGTCCGCCGGGATTGTTACTTGTCCCGGGCTTCGGGCAAGTGGGTTATTTCGAAGACTGCGGTACACCCCCTCCCAAACCCTCCCCCACGCGCTTCATGTACTTTCGCAAAATAACATGCCTTCCCAAAATCCTGGGGGAAACCCTGGATGTGCTTGCATATATTTTTAATATTATTCAGGGCCTCCTCTGGCCAATTTTTTTCTTGCGCCACCACTTGCGCCAAATGAAAAAAGTTGGAGCCAAATTGGAGCCATTTGGCTCTAATGGCCCAAGACATATTTCTTGTAGAGTTTTATGTATAAATCGAGGGCTTAACGCGAAACTGTTGTAACTGACTTTTTTTTCTGAAAATGATTTTTTTATGGAAATTATTTATATAATATTGCACAAAGACAATAAGAATAATTTCCAAAAAGTACACTTTAAAATACATTTCAAGCATATTTCCCAATAATTTCACATGTTGTAGGTGTTAACAAACAAGTTAAACACTAAATAAAATTATTGTATCATTGACTAATTGGCTATATTTATCACATCAAATGGCTTCTGGGGATGGTGATATTGTCCTTAACAAAACCATGAAGGGGCTATTTTCCTAGAGTGAAGGGGATAATGTCCTAGTGCAAAGGGGCTTTTGTCCCCATATGCAAAATAATTAAGGGGCTATTGTCCGCATGTGTAATATTATGAAGGGTCTATTGTCCGCTTATGCAAATTTGAGCTTAGAGTCTATTGTCCTAGGGGCTAATGTCTGTTTACCATAAGTATTAAGAGATAAATACCAAAGTAGAGAGAGATGTAGTTTTTATTTACCCTCGCATGACGCATTTTAGTGAGCTTTTCTGTAGACGATTTTCGGCTTGCAGTTGAGTCCGGGAAAGGTTGGAGTCTCTCGTTCAAAGTAGATTACAGTTGGTTGCAGCAGTAGATTAGAGATGGTGGCACATCAGTGTAGAAACCCCTCGCAAAGTCTGTTGAAGATTGTTATTTCAAGTAGATTACGAAGTCCAATAGAAGATTTTGACCAATCGGATTGCCTGCAGAATTGTGACTAGGTCAATCCGATTGAGGGCTCGAAAAGATATTTGAAGCTCCCCGACCAATCAGGACACAGGAGAATTGAAGCCTCTCTAGTAGGTCAATCCTGTTGATTGAGGATCCCGTGATTGTTGTCCCGTGATGTTTACGTCCTAGAACATAACCCAAAATGGTGAACGACCCCCGGAAAGTTACCCAACTTTTGCGGAGGTGATGTTACGGCGTCCCCCATTCTGTGTATGCTCCATGGTCTGTATCCATAAATAATGGATGACAATATAAATAAAGTATATTAATGTCATATTTACTTAATTTATGAAACCTTGTATTTTTCCCAAAATGAGAAATAAGCGCGTTCTTTTTTCCCAAAATGGACAGGCCTGGGCCTCTTCCCAATTTTGTGGAAAAAAGCCCCGTAGCTGCCTGTCAAATCAAAGTAGTCGCCTGTTACAAAAATTAGGGACAGTCCTGCATGCGCATATTTCTCATTTTGGGAAATATATAAAATTTCATCAATTAAGTAAATATGACAATAATATGCTTTACTTATATTTTTATCCATTATTATTATAATTACTGACCTCTCAGGCAGATCTGACTTAACAGACAAAAACTGATTTCAGAATTAATTATTTTTCTCAAATTCTGAGAGACTTTGCTGCTTTCTGATTGGGAACAATTTCTGCCACAGTTGGGAAAAAACAGTCAAGTTTTCAATTGAGAAGAGGCCTTTTACAGAAGGTAAAACAGCCCTGGTGATACTCCCCTCATCAGATAACTACTATTAACAAACAACATCGCAGGATTTTACGAGTGGAACAAGCTCTTCTCTGGGCATAATTATGTTAAAGATAACCAATTGGATATTGTGGCGAATATTTTGCGTGGCAAAATAAAAATTTGGTCGCAATTTTGAAATTATTTGATTTTGGAGGGCAACATTTATCAACACACCAATCTCCTCCCTCATCATGAGCACATGACCTGAATATTAAAAATGTCAGAAATCTAATATTGTTTAACTTCTCTGAAAAGGGTTGATCACCCACTTAAGTAGGATATAATAACAAGTGTTGTTCCGATTAATCAGTTTAAGCCTTTAGTTTGATTTATAATCGATTACAATTTTTCATGATCGACTTTTCTCAGTTGTTGAAAAATATTGGCTTAAATCATTTCATCTCTTGTGCTAAAATGTTACAATTTAGCAACAAGTACCAGTAATCACATATTATATCTCTGGAGGGTATCACAACTTATACTTCAAATATATGATGGTCAGTTTCATTCAGCTGCTTTATAACCAGAACATACTTGAAATGTTTTTCCCCTGTCCGTCTGTCCGACAAATTGGTTTCCGCTCAATAACTTTTGAAACGATCCATATTTTGAATTCATATTTGGTGTGTCACTTTGTAATTATAAAATACAGGTCAAGTTCGATCAATAACTTTTGAAAAGGTCCATGTTTGTAATTAATATTTGGTGTGTAGCTGTTTAATTATAAAATACAGGTCAAGCTCGATTTCGGTCAACGTTGCTCATTTTATGCAGGAGTTGTGGCCCCTTTTCGACTTAATTTTATGCAACAAATTGGTTTCCGTTCAATAACTTTTGAAAGGGTCCATGTTTGTAATTAATATTTGGTGTGTAGCTGTGTAATTATAAAATACAGGCCAAGTTCGATTTAGGTCAACATCGGTCAATTTGTGAAGGAGTTATGGCACCTTTTCCGCTCAGTAACTTTTGAATCGGTCCCATGTTTTGAATTCATATTATTTTGGTGTGTCACTTTGTAATTATAAAATACAGGTCAAGTTCAATTTCGGTCAATGTTGGTAATTTTATGACTTTAAACACATAAAATTGCATTGTATACATCTATTATTTTATCCATTCACCACTGCTTCTCCCACTTGTACCTTATCATTTTTTTGGCGAATTCATAGTTCTAGTAACTTATACCGGGGGCATCCGTGTCCTATGGACACATTTCTAGTTTTTCATTTATTATAGTCTAAAAAACGATTACACTTGTGTTATATTTAGTAGCCATGTTTAATCAATGATCGATCATCGGTCAGTTAAATATTCTGATCATGGAATTTGAGCCGATTCCCAACACTTATAATAACAACGCATATTTCGGTTCAAAGAGGTAAATAAATATGTTCATTATCACCTTAGGCCAGTAGGCCAGAGCAACAAGTAAGCTTCATTGAATTGGGTGTTGTTGAGAAATTTCTTAATCTAATGAGTATTACTCATTTTCATTTTAATTCAATAATTCTTACATTTTACCCTTGTCATTTTGCAGAGTGCCCAGGCGCTAGCTACAGTTAGGGGAAATAGGGTGAGCACTACAAGTAGGGGGAATACGGTATTGATAAAAACAACTTTTATGGAAAGAAGGTTCTTGAACTTGACTGTACTGTGCCTAGTTAAACATGTTGATGCTATTTTATTTTGCAGAGGAGTACAGCTGTGAGTTTGGATCAGCTAAATTTTTTGCACTATGCGGTTTTGGAGGCATTCTAAGCTGTGGCATAACACACACTGCTGTTGTACCACTCGACCTTGTCAAATGCAGAATTCAAGTGAACCCAGACAAATACAAGGGCATCGTCAATGGATTCCGAGTTTCTGTGGCTGAAGAAGGGATGCGAGGACTGGCGAAAGGATGGGCACCAACGTTCTTTGGCTACTCTATGCAAGGACTCTGTAAATTTGGATTATATGAAGTGTTTAAGGATGTCTACTCTGGAGTTCTAGGAGAGGTTTGTCGTTTAGATATATTGTCACAATTTAGTGATTAACTTTTAAGAGTTCGTTAAGGCCAGACAAAGGAACATGTACTTCTGTCATTTTTAGCCCACCTTCGTGCTCGCCTTTCATCCTAAATTGCTTCAAACAACCTCCTCTGAAACCGCATGGCAAATTTTGACGAAACTTCACAGGAATGATCCTTGGGTGGTCTTCTCTCAAGATTGGAAATCCATGCAAAACTCTGTTTGCCATGGCAACCGAAAGAAAACAAGCTGGAAAACTTTAAAAATCTTCTCTAAAACTACTGGCTCGATTTCGAAGTAATTTCACAAAAATGAGTTTGGGGTGACCCTCTACCAAGATTGTTCAAGCCGGGTTGATTCGTCAAAAAATCATGGCTGCCAGGAGGCGAGGCCAATTTTTGCTATATTTCTGTATGGAAAACTTAAGAAATCTTCTTGTCTGAAACGACATTATGGATTTCAAAATAATTTTGCAAAATTATGTTTGGGTGACCTTCTACCAAGTTTATCAAAACTGGGTTGATTCATGAAAACATATAGCCGCCAGTGGGCTAGCAGTTTCCCTATATAACTATATGGAAACTTACCAAATTTTTGTTAATGCTATTAGCTATAGGTCATCCATCACTGTCATCATAATAGATTTGATAATATAAAATCTTTTGCATATAGTGCATAAAACTGAGCTGAAACTGACACCCTGTTGTGTTTTAGCTCACCTGAGCATATAGTGCTCACGGGTGACTTTGTGTGATTAAAAATAGCATAAAGCATGTTGATTCGATAAAAAAAACATGGCTGCCAGTCGGAGTGGATCTTTTCTTGTATCTTCATTGAAAAAAACTACAGTCATGTTGATTTGATGTTTGAGTGACACTCGACAAAGATTGCTCAAAACATGACTGCCCTCAGGTGAGTGATTTAGGGCCATAGCCATATAAACAAAAAAGATATTAATATTTTTAAACAACATATTTGATTTTAAATTTGATGACAGATTTGAATTAGAAGTTACATGTCTCGCTCACTCTTTTATTTGTTGGATCAATTTATATAATGTGTAAATGATTGATTCTTTGCAGGAGAATGCTTTCTTGTGGAGAACGTCCTTATACTTGGCGGCCAGTGCCTCAGCAGAATTTTTTGCCGATATAGCGCTTTGCCCTATGGAATCAGTGAAAGTCCGAATTCAAACCAAACCTGGTTTTGCCACTACTCTCCGTGAAGGATTCCCAAAAATATTGCAAGATGAAGGTGTTAATGGGTGTGTAGATTTTTTTCTAAAATAACGCGAAACCTGCCTTTTCTCTGACATTTGTTTTTACCATCAATGCAGTTGTGCAATCCAGAGTTTTCTGCCGCAATCACACATTTCTATCCACACATCGTTTACTTTTTTTGAAGTTTTTTTTAAATTCATTGTAATCTTGAGTGATCAAGTCAGAATACCCAATTAAAATCTGAAGCATGCATACCAATAAAGTAATCATATTTGTCCATTGACGTAAAGATGGCCACTATAAACAGGTGTCCGTCATTCGTATTACAAACATATATCAAGATTGTGCAATTGGCTAGACCAATTTGGCTGGTTCTCAACTTCATTCATTTACATTGAAACCATTCAAGTTTTTTATTCAGTCTATAGCATGATGTTTTTAGATCACCTGAGCTGAAGGCTCAAGGTGATCTATTGGGATCACTCTTCGTCCGTCGTCGTCGTTTACTTTTCTTTTCTTCAAACGACTTCTCCTCAAAAACCGCTTGGCCAATTTTGACCAAACTTCACATGGATGATCCTTAGATAATGCTTTTTAGCTCGACTATTCGAAGAATAAGAGAGCTTATGTAATCACGTTGGCGTCGGCGTCCCACATCAAGGTTTGCGTGTAAGCTGTGTTTACAAGTCTATATCTCTTACATTTCTTATCCTAGCACAACCAAATTTGTTCATGGGCTTCTTTATAGCATTATCTTAAGGGCTGCATAAGCAATTTTTGTTCCTGTAACCCATGGACTCCCATGGAACCTAAATTAGCCCATAAAATGCAGGGCCCTCACGCTACTTTGGGGGAAGGGGCCCGCAGCCCTCAGAAGGGGGAATTTTTGTAACTGGGGCGAATTTTTACAACAAATAAAAAACTCTGTTTGATTAACACGTTTCACTTTATTAACATACATTCGTCAACCATCTGGTTCTTTTTCTGATGAGCCGTTAAACAATATTCAATTCAATTCAATTCTTTTTCTGATAAAAAAACTCCACTTAATAACCATCAATGGCATGTTTTCATCGGAGATCCACATTAAAAGTCAACCCTTCTCTTCTTTTTATCCCGAAAAAAACCTATTGCCCTGTCCAGTTGGGCATCTGGTTGAGTCAGTGCCCGATAATAGTTAAAACGTCCTGTGCACGATAAACAGTCTAAAACCAGTCTAATAATAATCAAAACGTCTTTTTCAAACCGGTAAACACGACATCGTGAGCATATCGTCTTTTTTTTTTTTGATTTTTTTTTTACGAATTTCTGAGGGGGAAAAATATCAATTTTTGGCGGAAAAAAAGATACTTTTCAGGTGGTGGACTGCCGCCGAATAACGGCGGCAGAAATGACCAAATGAGGGCCCTGAAATGTGTCCCATTTCATATCAAATTTTGCGTGTAAGCTGTGTTTACAAGTCTATATCTCTTACAATTCTTACCCTAGCACAACCAAATTTGGCCATTAGCTTCCTTATAGCATTAGCGTAAGGGCTGCTTAAGTAATTTTGGTTCCTTTAATCCTTGGGCTCCCATGGAACCCAAATTCTGAAAAAGCCCTTAAAATATGTCTGTTTCACATCAAATTTTGCGTGTAAGCTGTGTTTTACAAGTCTATATCTCCTAAAACAAACCAAATGTGGCCATGAGCTTCCTTATAGCATTATCTTATGGGCTGATAAAGTAATTTCTCTTACATTTCTTATCCTAGCTGAACTAAATTTTGGAATTGGTTTCATTATAGTATGTTGTAAAGGGTTGGATAAGTAATTTTGTCTTCTGCAAATTCTGGGCTCCCATGGAACCCAAATTGTGATGGCCCATAAAATGTACAATAAAGGCAGATCTAGGTTTGTGTGTAAGCATGTATATATCTATAATTTTGGTTTGGGATTTGTTATAGCCCCCCCCCCTCCCCTCCCCCACCAGTTGACACCCCCCCCCCCCCCCCCCCTCCCCTCCCCCACCAGTTGATTTTTTTTTTTTTTTTTTTTTTACATATTTCTTTGTTCTTTTAGTCAATTCTTACACATATATGTTGCCCCTTCCTCCCCCTCCACCCCACACAACCCACTCCCGCCTCTCACCCCCGCTCCCCACCACAGCACCGCTACTTGAAACTTTTTTTTTTTCACATATTTTTGTGTTGCTTTTGTCAATTCTTACACATATATGTTGCCCTCTACCACATCCCCACTTAAAGGGACACACGGTAATCTTGATTTTTTAAAAACTCACGGCGTCCCTTTAGTTTTCCTCTAAACTTGCATTTGTTCAATCATTAATATTAATTGTTAGAATAGTTCAAAGCAAATTATTTTTTGCATATTGCTAACTTTTTATAATATTGCACCAGTACGGGAAAAACTGGAAAAAAATCTTCTCTGGAAATGCAAGAGCCAGAGGTTTAATATTTTGCATTTGCTATAAGCTTATGGTCCTCTACCAAGTTTGTTCATTAAAATATTCTCAATTTACTTATCCTGCGTCATTTTGACTTTAAAACTGCTTGCATAGAATTAAATAAAAAAATTGAGATTTCAACTTTCTTCACTACTTTACCAAATTTTTAGACCTATTACGGTATTTATTTACTGATTAAATGGAAGTTAAAGAAACTAACCCGCTAAATAACATCAAGAATCTATCCAGGTGTTCAGGTCAAATAATAATGTATATGTGCCAATTGAAAGTAAAGTTTTATTCACGGTTTCTTAAAATACCTGTGATCGAATATGCGTAAGGCCAAACAAAAAAATATGTGTGGTTCAGGTTACACTGGCAAAAAAAATAGGGTAGGTAGTTTTTTTTTTTATTTATTTATTTTTCCCAATAATGAATTCAATTGTGATAATGAATTTAATATGTTAATTACTATACCCTGAGTTCGATTTTTTTGCATTATCGACAAAAATATATTTTTTATTTTTTTCTTCTTCATTTTTGCATAAAAAGTTTTAGGGTCGGCCCCTTAAAATAGGGTCGGTGTCGGGTTACCTGAACCACACATATTTTTTTATTTGGCCTAAAATGAATTATGAGTTGGTAACTAAATTCGAGGCTCCAGTTTTGGAGTTTGGGCTGGCTGGTTAAAACTGTTTATATTGCGTCTATAGAGTTTGGATACTCAAAATATGTAAGTTATATATATACCTCGTCATCCGATGTACATATATGTATGTTGTAAAATGTGGCTGTTGCTGGCGGGATAGCTACTTTAAGTAAAAACAAAAGAAATGCTATGATCTTAATATTAGACGCATCCTTTGAACAATTTATACAAGACATACAAATATAATACTCAAGATTTTTAAGCTATAAGTTATTTGTAAAGCTAATGAGTAATGATACAATTTTAAAAAACTTAGGGTTTTGGGGGAAAAAGGTATGAGTAAAATACTTAAAAACTCAGCTTATCTACAGCTCGGTGACAGAGTAACATTGACCTGACAATGACTCGATCCTAAAAACCGTTCCCATCCGTAACTTGTAAACTATTAGACCTACGATCTTGCAACTTTACTCAAATTGTACCTATGGTACATAAATTGATGACGGTTATTGATTTTGGGTTTAGACTTACAGTAGTATGTAGTAGGACAAAGGTCATTGTCATATTTTTCTTTATATAATAATTGACGAGCCTATTAGGTACTGTTTGCAGTCGGCTTTATTTCGGGAAGAGGCACAGGCCATTCAATGGGGGAAAAACATGATTTTCGAGATAAAGGGGAAAAAATAGTACGATTTCGAGAACATTGTATTAGGTAGAAAATATTGAGTGTGCAAATATGCAAAAAAAGGTGCAATTTAGATAAACTGCCTTCTATAAATGTAACTTTTTTTTTTTTTTTATTTTTTTTTTTAGGGTAATTTCCTAGCCAGAGGGGGGGAAAAAGTAGGCTATTTTGCTAGGGGAAGGGGCAGAATATCGACCTCTGTTTATAAGGGAAAAAATACTTGGCAGTGCTCTTGTACATGTATACCATAGTGTTGTTGTGCGCTTGTAACATTGGATGCACGTTCATGTTTCAGTTTCTACAAGGGTATTGTACCACTGTGGAGTCGACAGATTCCATACACGATGATGAAGTTCGCCTGCTTCGAAAGAACGGTAGAAGCTCTATACAAGTTTGTTGTGCCAAAACCAAGAGGAGAATGCAACAAAGCAGAGCAACTTATGGTCACATTCGTAGCTGGTTACATAGGTATATTTGATTGGTTTACGCAAAATCTTGCTGTATTAGACTTGTCGTGGGTTCAGTGTCCAACACATTTAGAGGACCTATAAAAAATGGTACTAGTAGCTCCCTTGCTTGGCATTCAGCATAGAAAGTACATTGTGACTGGGTGGGGTATCATGTCATGTCTACAGTGTGGTATTCCAGTTATGCAACACTGTAAAGTTGAGGATTTAGCTCACTGCTACAATAACTGTCATGATAATAATCATACGACTGATAGATTGTTAAAAGTGACATGAAAACATTCAGTTTTCGTTAACATTTTTTCTGAACATATTTATTGCCCAAAATACTTGCGGACAGTGGCAGTCATTTACAGGCAGCTCTAAATACCCTTAAATAGTGTGTGTGCATGCTTAAAAACATCATTAAATTAAAAACTTGAAACATATTTATCATTAATGTAAATGTACAGTGAAAATGCATGTATTGATTTAAAATCGTTTTAATAAGATTTTTGCTTGATATCATGACTACAGTACTGTATGTTGAATTTCAGCTGGTGTATTCTGCGCAATTGTGTCACATCCTGCTGACACCATAGTCTCCAAGCTGAACACAGATGCTGGCAGCAACTTTGTCGATGCAGCAAAGTCCCTTGGATTAAGAGGTATGTCTTTGTTAAAACGAAGAGATGTAGACTTGACGGTTTAACAAAATTAGAACTGCAATACAATTCTCGATTCTTTGTTGATGATGCTTCATTTATTCATATTTTTGTCTCAAACCATGTTTCCTTAGATCCGCTTCTGGGTTTGTGATTGTGTGTTGTCAGATCAGGACAATATGCAGGTTGCCAGTACGGAGCAGTTCACATAACCAGCAACTTTTACGGTTGTATATCGGGAGTGCTTGAGTCATAGGCGTGGCACAGTAATATACCTAAACTAGTGACAGAATGTGATGGTTCTTTGATAGCCATCACAGAGTCTTTGGTATGGACAAGTTTTAATAAATAGACTAATGTTTGTTAATGGTTCTATTGAAGCATGCATTTTTTCGCCCTGACCAGGTTTCCTTAGATCTATTTCTGGGTTTCTTTTTGTGAAACACTACCTAAACCATGCACAGAATTTGTTGTTTGGGCAACAGTTTTAATAAAATTTGACAACGTTAGTGTTACTTGAAATCTTTGTTGGAGATTGTATTGCAGTATTTTTTCTCTTGATAAAAACCACGTTCCTTAGATCCGCTTCTGGGTTTGTGTTTGTGTGTTGTCAGATCAGGACAATATGCAGGTTGCCAGTACGGGGCAGTACACATAACCAGCAACTTTTACGGTTGTATATCGGGAGTGCTTGAGTCATAGGCGTGGCACAGTAATATACCTAAACTAGTGATAGAATGTGATGGTTCTTTGATAGCCATCACAGAGTCTTTGGTATGGACAAGTTTTAACAAATAGACTAATGTTTGTTAATGGTTCTATTGAAGCATGCATTTTTTCGCCCTGACCAGGTTTCCTTAGATCTATTTCTGGGTTTCTTTTTGTGAAACACTACCTAAACCATGCACAGAATTTGTTGTTTGGGCAACAGTTTTAATAAAATTTGACAACGTTATTGTTACTTGAAATCTTTGTTGGAGATTGTATTGCAGTATTTTTTCTCTTGATAAAAACCACGTTTCCTTAGATCCGCTTCTGGGTTTTGGTTTGTGTGTTGTCAGATCAGGACAATATGCAGGTTGCCAGTACGGGGCAGTACACATAACCAGCAACTTTTACGGTTGTATATCGGGAGTGCTTGAGTCATAGGCGTGGCACAGTAATATACCTAAACTAGTGACAGAATGTGATGGTTCTTTGATAGCCATCACAGAGTCTTTGGTATGGACAAGTTTTAATAAATAGACTATTGTTTGTTAATGGTTCTATTGAAGCATGCATTTTTTCGCCCTGACCAGGTTTCCTTAGATCTATTTCTGGGTTTCTTTTTGTGAAACACTACCTAAAACATGCACAGAATTTGTTGTTTGGGCAACACTTTTAATAAAATTTGACAACGTTATTGTTACTTGAATCTTTGTTGGAGATTGTATTGCAGTATTTTTTCTCTCGATAAAAACCACGTTTCCTTAGATCCGCTTCTGGGTTTGTGTTTGTGTGTTGTCAGATCAGGACAATATGCAGGTTGCCAGTACGGGGCAGTACACATAACCAGCAACTTTTACGGTTGTATATCGGGAGTGCTTGAGTCATAGGCGTGGCACAGTAATATACCTAAACTAGTGACAGAATGTGATGGTTCTTTTATAGCCATCACAGAGTCTTTGGTTTGGACAAATTGTAATAAATGGACAAATATTTGTTAATGGTTCTATCGAAGCATGCAATTCGCCCAGACCCGGTTTCCTTAGATCTATTTCTGGGTTTGTATTTGTGTAACACTATCTAATCCATGCACAGAATTAGTTGTTTGGGCAACAGTTTTAATAAAATGGACAAATTCTTGTGGATGGTTCTATTGAAGCATTCATATTATTGTCTTGAACCACGTTTCCTTAGATCCGCTTCTGGGTTTGTGTTTGTGTATTGTCAGATCAGGACAATATGCAGGTTGCCAGCACGGGGCATTACACATAACCAGCAACTTTTACGGTTGTATATCGGGAGTGCTTGAGTCATAGGCGTGGCACAGTAATATACCTAGATCAGGGACAGAATGTGATGGTTCTTTTATAGCCATCACAGAGTCTTTGGTTTGGACAAGTTTCAATAAAAATTGACAACGTTATTGTTACTTGAATCTTTGTTGGCGATTGTATTGTAATATGTTTCTCGCGATAAAAACCACGTTTCCTTAGATCCGCTTCTGGGTTTGTGATTGTGTGTTGTCAGATCAGGACAATATGCAGGTTGCCAGTACGGGGCAATACACATAACCAGCAACTTTTACGGTTGTATATCGGGAGTGCTTGAGTCATAGGCGTGGCACAGTAATATACCTAAACTAGTGACAGAATGTGATGGTTCTTTTATAGCCATCACAGAGTCTTTGGTTTGGACAAGTTGTAATAAATGGACAAATATTTGTTAATGGTTCTATTGAAGCATGCATTTTTTCGCCCAGACCTGGTTTCCTTAGATCTATTTCTGGGTTTGTATTTGTTTATTTTGAAACAATGCACAAAATTTGTTGTTTGAGCAACAGTTTTAATAAAATGGACAAATTCTTGAGGATGGTTCTATTGAAGCATTCATATTATTGTCTTGAACCACGTTTCCTTAGATCCGCTTCTGGTTTTGTGTTTGTGTGTTGTCAGATCAGGACAACATGCAGGTTGCCAGTACGGGGCAATACACTTAACCAGCAACTTTTATGGTTGTATATCGGGAGTGCTTGAGTCATAGGCGTGGCACAGTAATATACCTAGATCAGGGACAGAATGTGATGGTTCTTTTATAGCCATCACAGAGTCTTTGTTTTGGACAAATTGTAATAATGGACACATATTTGTTAGTGGTTCTATCAAAGCATGCATTTTTTGCCAAGACCAGGTTTCCTTAGATCTATTTCTGGGTTTGTATTTGTGAAACACTACCTAATCCATGCACAGAATTTGTTGTTTGGGCAACAGTTTTAATAAAATGGACAAATTCTTGTGGATGGTTCTATTGCAGCATTCATATTATTGTCTTGAACCACGTTTCCTTAGATCCACTTCTGGGTTTGTGATTGTTTGTTGTCAGATCAGGACAATATGCAGGTTGCCAGTACGGGGCAATACACTTAACCAGCAACTTTTATGGTTGTATATCGGGAGTGCTTGAGTCATAGGCGTGGCACAGTAATATACCTAGATCAGGGACAGAATGTGATGGTCATTTTATAGCCATCACAGAGTCTTTGGTTTGGACAAGTTTCAATAAAAATTGACAACGTTATTGTTACTTGAATCTTTGTTGGCGATTGTATTGCAATATGTTTCTCGCGATAAAAACCACGTTTCCTTAGATCCGCTTCTGGGTTTGTGATTGTGTGTTGTCAGATCAGGACAATATGCAGGTTGCCAGAACGGGGCAATACACATAACCAGCAACTTTTACGGTTGTATATCGGGAGTGCTTGAGTCATAGGCGTGGCACAGTAATATACCTAAATTAGTGACAGTATGTGATGGTTCTTTCATAGCCATCACAGAGTCTTTGGTTTGGACAAATTGTAATAAATGGACAAATATTTGTTAATGGTTCTATCAAAGCATGCATTTTTCGCCCAGACCAGGTTTTCTTAGATCTATTTCTGGGTTTGTATTTGTGAAACACTACCTAATCCATGCACAGAATTTGTTGTTTGGGCAACAGTTTTAATAAATGGACAAATTCTTGTGGATGGTTCTATTGAAGCATTCATATTTTTGTCTTGAACCACGTTTCCTTAGATCCGCTTCTGGGTTTGTGATTGTGTGTTGTCAGATCAGGACAATATGCAGGTTGCCAGTACGGGGCAATACACATAACCAGCAATTTTTATGGTTGTATATCGGGAGTGCTTGAGTCATAGGCGTGGCACAGTAATATACCTAGATCAGGGACAGAATGTGATGGTTCTTTTATAGCTGTCTTTGGTTTGGACAACATTTTATAGGTTTTGTATAATAAAGTAACCTGGATGGTTAATCTTAAAGTTGTTGTTGAAAAACTCACAAATTTCCTTACATGAAGTATAAAAATGATCAAATGAAAAATATATATATGTGAAATATACCTGCATGCAGCTGTCTATATCATGTATATGTACCCTACCTAACGTATTGATTTTATTTGAAAATAAACAGGTCATATTATTGTTTACTTGTGTATTTGCAGGCATGTGGAAGGGTCTCGCCCCTAGGATTATCATGATCGGTACCCTGACAGCCCTGCAGTGGTTCATCTACGACTCCGTCAAGGTCTTCTTCCGTATGCCAAGACCCCCACCACCAGAGATGCCAGAAAGCTTGAAACAGAAGCTCGGTGTCCAATAATGATAATTAACTTTAGGAATAATAGGAAAAGTATTAAACATAAACTATAAAAATATGACAAATTTTTAAAATGATTGACATTGAATTTTTCAACACTGTGATTAAATTGCTTCAACGCACTTGACTCTAGGTTTAGTTGTTTGTGTAAGAACAAAGTTTGAAGGTTCGGGAATATTATATAATGACACTTGTGATGATTCTACTCCGATATATTTATACTTGCTGTGACTAATTTTTAACCTGGACGAGTATTCTGTTTGTTTATTGTTCTTTTGTGCTTACAATGGCAGGACATGCATTCGATAATCAAACAATGCCGGACTACAAGTTTCTTTCAAATTTCAGGCATGACTGTGTGTTACTTGAGTGTAAATATTTGTATATTTATAGCATGCTTCAAATTTGAGACCTGTTGGCTGTCATAGAAATATAAAAGATCTGCAGTTGCGAGAATGTTGGTTTTGTTTGTTTTCGATCCCACTTGCGAAGTGCACGACTTTTACGTACATCTGTATCTATTTGTTTAAACATCTTCCCTTGTTCGAGCTGGATAGGAACGAAACTACTTCAATGTGGACTAGAATGGATGGGCCAACTTCCGCGTGCTCACTGTTACTTTCTTTGAAAAAAGTTACACCTACTTTTCTGTACATATCCTGTATTGTGCTCCTGGAAAGTTTTCATTGTATATCTCACTTTCTTCGTCGGTTGGTTTTGTGTCCCCTTCATAGCATGGCAGTAAATTAAGGGTCACTTTGATCATTGTTAGTGTCGCGCTTTCATTTCCATTCAGTAACATTTCTCAAACAATTTAACTTGTTTGTCCTTCGTGCGAGATTTTGGGTGTCAGTAGGTCAAGGTCACAAGGCAGGAAACACAAGTGTTCCCAGGAACACCCCTCTAGTTCTCCGACATGGTGTACCAACACCTGCATCAGTGCAACTTGCCTTCGAAATATAGCTTGAAGCTGATTTTGATAATAAACATGCGAGAGTTTTAATGAAAACCAACCATTTTGAATTCACTATTATAAGAAGTTCTGACTGGCATTAAACATTTAAAAATATATTTTATCGCATTAACAAATCAGCTGTTTTTGTGCAACTTTTTTTGATACGGGGATCGCAAAAACTTAATATTGGGTATAGCGTCTTTTTCCTTTCGTATTTCTTGAATAACTGTCCCATATGCTACCTTATGTGTAATTATGATGTACTGATTAATCGATTGTAAACTAATCATCAGTTACTTAGCAGGGTTTGATATTAACAGTTGTCCCCTTTGTCCTGTGGCATGTAGATTCTACTGGGGACAAGTTAATTGTCCCAGGTGACCTGTCCTACGGACAACTAAATTTTATAACAAGAAATGAATTTTACATCTTTAAAACTTGTGACTGAAAAAATGTCAAAACATTGGTGAGCATATTGTAAATGACAAAAAAAGCAGAGGGGTAGAATCCCCCAAATTCATGTTATCATTTTTTGTTCATGTTCATTAAAGGTCTTCATCATGATTCCTGCATTGTTTCAGGTGCTATCTCGCTCGCATCAAAAGAGCAGTGGCAGAAAAACAATAAACGTGGCTCCAGCGTAAATGGAGTTTCTACGATAGAACTTGCAGCAACTCTGCAGTTCAGGGTGAGAAGGTTCTAGGCCCATTTTCCATATGTTATCTCGATGTACATGGAAGATGAGCCTGGCATGTTCATGCCTGTTTGGCGCCATATAACCTTTTCATGTGTTGGTGCGCCTTAAAACCCAATTCAATTCATTGGTGGAATACAACTGAGGGAATGCATTGTCACTTTCATTGATCTTGTTTTTTGTATCACTATTACATGAAGTGCGGGGACAAGTAAATTGTGTAAGTTAATTGTCCTATGGACAAGTTGCTGAAAAAAGTTAATATCAAACCCTGCTTAGGCATCTGATTGAAAGTCTACAATTGATCATAGGTAAAAATAGAAATAAACATGATTATCCAGGAGACGAGTTAGGAAATACACTTGTGATTGACGTAACCGTATGATTTACTAAGTTATCTGCCATTTGTTTGAAGGGTCAAGGTCACATCCACATTTGCTTTGCTTTGTCACTTGTGATGTACCACCCCAGATACAACTATAAGCAAAGTTTGAAAGGTCTAGTGCGTAGTTTGTGAAAAAGTGACCTAAAAGCAAGTCAAATATTGATGCTGACCATCAGCTATAAAACTGAGGCACGGCACCTAAATAATTCCATTTCGGATTATTTTCCTCTGTATTTCGGTGACATGGCTCTTGGATAAATAAGTGAATTCATTGAGTTACAGCCCCTAAATAAACATGGGAATTCACCTGTACATTAAAACTTTGTTACACAGCTTCTAAGTTTCACCAATGATATTTGCAGGGTTTTTTCCAAAAAGATCTGTGAAGAGTTGGACAGCGAGCAAAATCAACATGTGCATTACAGAGTAATTGCTCTTGATTACGACACAAAAGGGAAGAATCCGATTTTGTTTGCATGTTTGTTTCAAAAAGATCTCGGACAAGTTCTACAATAAGCAAAATTGACACAAGCGTTGCAATGTTACTGCCCTTGAATACTATCAAATTATAAATTATTGGAATTTCGGCTTACCGGTATATGATGACTTGAGTAAATGATGATAACTGATAGGGAGTAAATGGCTTTTGATTTTCACCAAACATTACCTAAATGTTTATTTTAAAGGGACACTGTAAGTAAGCAGATATTGAGCACAACCAAATAACTGTCTGGCTTTTATTCAGTGAAATGTATACATGAAAACGAGCATAGAAGTTGGTAGAGTTTGGAGGAAAAGTTTAATTATTATTTGTAAGTAATGTGGGACCCACATTATTTACAAATAAAACTTTTTTCAAATTCACGAATGTATTACTACAGACTTCTTTGTGTCTATGCTCAAGTTTTCATGTATACATTTCACTTTTCTGCTAATCACGTGACTTCCATTAGCGCATTAGGTTTTCTACATAGTATGTATGGCCCGCTTAGCTGTCGGGAGGGTCCGAGCCACGTCGGCTATCGCACGCTCACAATTATTACCCGAGGGTGTAATTTTAGTTTTAGCCACTTTTTTTTTGTACCGCGATTGAATTCCGTTCATATTGCATTTAATTAGTAAATATTCAATAATGTTTACTGTGTAATGTTTGTGAACGTAATTTGTGTGCGTTTTAAAAGTTACGGACATTGTCCCTTTAATAGACAATGAACAAAATTCATGGATACATAACAGAGTTATATGTCCTAGGACCTTGATTGGTAAAAGTAAGGCAATTTCAGTTTGTTCGCACATAACATTAGCAAACGGCCTCTGATTTTCATGAAATTTAAATGATTTGTTTCTATAATATGATCTTACAATGACCAAAAGAGAAGCACAAGTTATTGCCCTTGATTAAATAAAATGTCTGTTCATAATTTCTTATTTAATTAAATGAGCTGTGTGTATGATCAATACATGGTATGACTCGCACAAAATACAGGGTTGTATGTTCAAGGTCACACATTTTTTTGTCCAGTAAGTCCTTAACTCCAAAACTGCTTAAGAAAATGAGATGAAACGAAATGCAATATGCAACTAGAAATGTCGAAAAATCTGTCGAGATGAGATGCAAGCTCCCAGATGTGAATAGCATTTTTGCAAAGCCAAATCTGCTCACTGGTTTTGGTGGCACTGGCAGAGACATAAGATACCCAACCTACACCTTCGACGCTTAAATGTGCCTTTGACCTTGGCGGAACAGGAAGCTTGAAGTTGAGTTGAACCCAACACGTCATGTGATTAGCATTTTTGCAAAAGGAAATCCAAATATGCCAACTGGTATCGGGAGATGCCGCGAAAACTACTATGATGCCCAACTTTGACCTTTGAACACCAAATATGAAGTCCCTATCCCGCCAACAACAGCCACATTTTACAACATACGTACAGATTCTAAATCTACCGACATCGAGTTGGAACTCCAAACTCTATAGACAATATAAACAGCCTTAACCAGCCAGGCCAAACCCCAAAACTAGAGCATTGAATTAAAGAGTTGCCCACTCATACTTCGTCTTGGCCATATTCAATCACGGGCTTTTTAATACCCATGAATTTACCTATGCTTTTAATCAGCACATATACATTATAATATGCACACAGAGTTTTGACAGTTTTGCAGTGTAATTTTGCTATTATTAGATTCCAGTAGTGCTATTCGGATGACGTGTCGTCCGTTGTCTTTTGCCTTGTGAACACTCGAGCACCTTCATTTTTCATGCGATCTTAGCCAAACTTGACCAGTCTTTATATCAACGAGAGCTCGGAAGTGGAGTTATTGCCCTTGAATTAACAAAAAATGCTATATTTTGCCTTGTGAACACTAGCACCTTCATTTATAATTTGATTTTTACCAAACTTGCATAAATTAATATCAATAAAAGCTCGGACAAGTTTGAAAACCAGCCAGATCGGATCAGCTTCACCGGAGTTATGGCCATTGATTTGCTGAAAAATGCCATATTCTGCCTTGTGAACATTCTAGCACCTTCATTTATTATTTGATCGTTACCAAACTTGCATAGTTTGTTAATATCAATGAAAGCTCAGAAAAGTTTGAAAAACTGCCATATCGGATCAGTAACACCGGAGTTATGGCCCTCGTTCTACTGAAAAATGCCATTTTCTTCCTCGTGTCATTTATTATTTGATCTTTACCAAACTTGCATAGATTGTTAATATCAATGAAAGCTCGGACTGGTAACACCAGTTATGCCCCTTGATTTAGCTGTAAACAATGGTTTTGCCTCGTTAAGATGATAGGGTTTTCATTTGTCATCCGATCTTTACCAGGTTGCTAATATCAATGAAAGCTTGGACAAGTTTGACAACCACCCAAATTGGATTAGTAATACCAGAGTTATGGCCCTTGATTTTTGTTAAAAATGCTGTATTTTGCCTCCAAGTCGATAGGGCCTTCATTTGGCCAGATTTCAACGAAGTTTGCAGGGATGATCGGTATCAAGCCTAGTTGTGCATATCGTCACCGTGTTCCGGTTGAATGATTTTGCTGAGTTATGGCCCTTTAAAGATACACAATCTGTCCGGACAAGTTCTCCTGAACCCTGGCCGATTTTCACCGAAATTTTGCAGGGATGATCAGTACCAAGCCTAGTTGTGCATATCACCGTGTTCCGGCTGTAAGATTTTTGGCGGAGCTATGACCCTTTAAAGGTTTTAATATATTCAAGCCTTTTCACCGTCGCCGTGTTCCTGTTGAATGATTAATATACAAACTGTGTCGAGACCGTCGCTTCTGAACTCATGGCCGGATTCCAGCAAAACCTTTTAGGGATGATCAGTACCAGGCCTAGTTGTGCATATCATCGCCGTGTTACGGTCAAATGATTTTTGGCAAAGTTATTGCACTTTAAAGGTTTTAGTACACAAACTTTGTCCGGACTAGTTCTCCTGAACCCCTCCGGATTTCCACGAAACTTTGCAGGGATGATCAGTGCCAAGTCTAGTTGCGCAAATCATTGCCGTGTTCCGGTTGAATGATTTTTGACAGAGTTGTGGCCCCTTATACACAGACTTTATCCAGACTAGTTTTCCTGAACCCCTGGCTGGATTTCAGTGAAACTTGGCAGGAATGATCAGTACCAAGCCTAGTTGCGCATATCGATGTTGTGTTCCCTACCACAGACTCCATAGTCAGTAGAGCAATACAGGCCCAAGACTTGTTTGGCAGGTTAGTTTTAGATTTGACATCTTTGAAGTCTTAAGTGTGACCTTGATGACGAACACGAGAGGTTGGTTGGTTGAATGGTATTTGACGTCGTTTTCAATACATGTTAGGCTATATAATTATGACGGTCACTTTTTACGTGGTGGAAGCAGGATCACTCATTTATGTACGAGTAGAACCAATACTGTATACCTCCACCATCTGTAAGAATCAAGTTTCTCACAAGTCGAGCTTCCTGTAGGATTCAGTTAACCCGCATTGGTGGGAGGCGAGGTTTCAAACACAAGTGTCTTTACCATCTAGGCCATTGGAAACCTTATAAAGAGGTGACTCGTGATGAGCATACTAGGAATATTACTCTTATACAATATAACAAGAGTAATGTGTTCTGGAAGGTTGCATCTTGTGGAGAAGCCATATCTGCAGGATCACCCGACAGGCTTTAGTCGCAAGTGTGATCCTGCACACCTGATGTGACTTTGAAGTATTTCTCGGAGAATCTGATCAATTGTTTGAGCTCGATATCAAATCAAGACAGATACAACGATAAACACACAAACTAGAAGGGTGTCCATTGAAGTTTCATGAACATAGGTCAAATACTTTATATGTCAGCTTGGTTAGGTTGCAAGTTGAAGTTTATGAAAAGGGGCATAACTCTGCCAAAATGCAAGTCAGAGTTATTGGACATAGTTTTATGAACATAGTTTACTTTTCAAGTGATTGCCAAGGTTAGGTTGCAGGTTAAAGTGCGACTGACGGTGATGACGGATGACGACGACGGACGTGATCCCTAATTTTCTGTCATGCAAAACTAAAATGAGTGTAAACTTTCTCTAACCTTTAGTTCTAGTCCATTCTGACGTGTTCATGTCTGTTGCGTAAGTGGTACATAATATCTACGATTTTACGAAACTTGATTGAAAATGAATGTCATTGAATTTGAAATTTTCTAATCAAAAAAATGATTCTATAGCCAATAATCTGGCGCGAAAACAGGATGGAATCAACAAAACGGACGACACACCATACTCGTTACAAATCGTATACAACCGTAATTTATCGGTAATTTCCGTATTACTCCGTAAAAGAATTGAGATGAACATCGGTTATTTCCGTGATATGACTGTTTTTACCCTTTATTTCACCCGTATGATAAAGCTTTATTGCCTGGCAACTAAACCCTGATTGATATGACTAGCTAGGTCTATGTCGTATCGTATATTCAATACCAACATATTTATAGGCAAGTATTCAATATGAAATAAGACGCTTTTCCAACTTTTGGGTGATTGTATATATACAGTTTACTACTTCATTTTGGAACAAACTTTTCACACATTAAAACAAAACAGAACCAGACTTCCAAAATTGGGGTTTTCTATGTCTTTATTTTTATTTCTAGCCAAAATAATAGAGATCTTTTTTCAACATCTGTTTAATATTTCATGATTTTCAATTAAATTCACAGTAAAACTTAGTAGAACTAGAACAATGATTTAACGGGAAAAAGTACTATTAATGTCAAATATCTAATTTTGCCCTCTCAAACTTTGTCAGCAATTTTAACAAAATATAAATGTTTTCAACATAAAGCAGTGTTGTTTTTCTAGTAAAGAAAATGTTACCTATTAAAAGATCACAGTTTCAAGCCAAGTTTCCACATTTATTGTCTGAAATTTATAACTCATGGCACAGAAAATACCAACACATGTTCGATACACAGATTTTCATTGAATGAATGAATGGTGTTTTACAACCCTGTAACACCTTTTAAAACAGGTCATATAAGGTTGGAATGGGGAATGGTGATGAGTTAAATATGACAATAATGGAGATGAGGATGATCACTGGAAATGAATATCGTGCTCAATTAAGAGATACCCATGCTAAGATTTTCAATCTGGGACGGTATGCGAGTGGTTTTACAGTCTGAAATTTCGTTTTACGTCAACGCGAGCCGTAAAACATCATTTCAGACCGTAAAATCAACCACATACCGTCCCAGATTGGAAATCTTAGCATGATTATCTTGATTCTAATGCTTTTCCATTCAAATGCTACAAATATAAAATAAAATCAAACATACACACTTGTTTTTCTATGAAAACTCAAATTCACGGATGCCAGCATTCTGTTGACGTCGTTTGTATCTTAACGTTTCATGTCACATATTTTACAAGCAGTAAATCGGGGGTTTTAGTTGCAAATTTGAAACGTTAGCCAATGGAACGTGTTATATACTAGTTGATTTAATTCAAAACCGAGGTACTCAGTTTCTATACGAATCCTACCTTCTGTAGAGAAAAACATTTGGCTATTTCTTAGGCCCATCACCAACTTGGGTGCTTAGCTATTGATATGCGAGTATTAAACCTTTCAAAGGTATTTAGATGACGATGACGAAGATGATGAAGACATGGCGAGTCGCTCCAGTATAAAGCAATATAATAAAACGCTAGTTGCCATTAATAAACTATATTTTGTGTTTTTCTACTGATATTGCAGAAATTTGCCAGTGCAGCAAAATTTAACTATTAAAGTTGTGGAAGTCGATCGCATTAACAAGTATGCGAGCCTAAATTAAAAACCAGTAGACATCATTTTTGAATTTGGCCTTTCAAACTGATTCCATTTTTCCGAAAGCAAACTTTACTCCTATACATTTCTTCTATAAAATTTCGAGTATTTGAACAAAAATGAATTGTAATGAAATGAAACGGATGCACAATTCAATCCTTATAATAAGTTAATATTGATTCTGACATGTAAAATCTTGTTTTAAAAATTATATACTTTTTATATAAATATTTTGTATAATAACAGATTTCATTTAATATAACAATAGCTATTACATTTGTAATTTGTATTACCTGCTGGTAGGTTTTATAATACAAGACGCAGAACATTTGTGTTGCTAAACAAATGCTCCTGACAATTTTTACAGTATTACAAACAGTATTAGGGAATGTAACACAGTCAACCTGTATTCTTGAGAGTTCTGAAAACCTTTGAAAAGGGTGAAAGAATTATTAATATCGGATGATAAACAAAGAAGTTATGACAATTCGAAGGTTCTGTAGAAACAGGTATGGACACCGCCATTTTGAGAGCTATGACATGGTAGTTCTAAACACAGACCTAATAAAAAATAGATTGGACACTGCGAAAATTATCTAAATTTCACGTGGCACAGTGCGAAAATTTCACAAAATATTTCCCAATTTTAAACACACATATCGTGTAGAGTTTTATAGATACAAGTTTCATTCATGCCAAATACCATCACAAATTTAATTTTCTTTCCAATGATAGTATTTTGCTTTTTCTTACATTTAGAGCAAAAAAGGAGTTCGGTCAAAACCTTGATTTTTAAGAGAACAGCGAAAAATCATGACATTTTTAACTTTAAACATCTTTTTATACAATTTCTTGTTTTGAAAATAAACATTAATTATTATAATCCCATTTTGCTATTCACTATGAATATTTTGAATGTATTCTCATCAAAATCAGTGAATAATTGAGACAGAAGATAGAAGGAAAAGTTAAGGTGCCACGTGATATTTTGGTTACTTCATTGGTTACGATAGGAAGTTTCCTATCTGTTTATTAATATGTCTGTGTTCTAAATGACCACATATGGTATATTTATGAATATGATAATTTCCTAATTTACAGAAAAAATAAATACAGCAACTGTATGAAAAATATGTATACTTAAGGGTAAAATGCATTATATGACCAATAAAGGATTTTGCATTTATTTGCGGTGATTTTCTTTGCTTTAAGTGATATTTTATCAATATGCCATATATGTTTCTTTAGAACTATGATCTCATAGGTCTCAAAATGGCGGCTCCCATATTCGTTTTTAGAACAACCTTCAAATGGTCATATCTTCTTTGTTTATATCTGATTCTGATAATTCTTTCACCTTTTTCCAAGTTTTTCAGAGCTCCTAATGATGATTGTTTGGCTACGTTCCCTTAAACCCTTAACAAAGCAAAACTGTATACAAACATTAATACTTGTGGAAATTCTCACCAATAAAAACATTGCATTAAAGAGGCTTGCCTGCAGATTATTTTGAAAATTTAATATTTCCTAGACATATTCTGCCGAAGAAAAGTGTTGTTAGAAGTTTTAATTCTGTTTATATACGTAATCAAATATTAAGTAAACAAAACAAAAAAAAAGCATGAAAATCAACAATCTGTTTTTTAAATGTGGATTAAACAAGTCACGTAGTTCACTCTAAAGGTAAAGATTTACATACAAAATGTCAGGTTCTCAGTGCACCCTGAATTAAACAGTTTCAACCTTTCTGATGAAAGTTTTAATAAATATTATTATTGCTGTTATGAAAGATTATGGTGATTGATGATAAATATGGCTGATTTATCATTTACCTGTTCTATTTAACAATACAATTTCGGAATAATCAAAAAACTACCCAAGTTAGACCCATTCTGGAGGCAAGCCTCTTTAAGTTTTAAAATGTGATAATGACTTATAGTATGCCTTTTCACCGCATCACTGAATACATGGACTGGAGCAACACTGTCATCAGGTATTGTACGTTATTGCTGAACAATTCACCATATATGGAGTGCTCACATGCAGAATGGTAGGAACCAATCAGATTCTTTCTCTAGTAGTTTTATCGATTTTAAGAATAATTTGGTTTTAAAAAATGTTGCCGTGCGTGTGGTTCAAACCAACCCTGACCCTCCGAGTGAGTAAAAGTTGCCCTAACCACCTGTTCCAGGCGCAGTTTGAAGTTCCAATATATAATTATAACAATTGTTACAATCTGCAGTAAAAATTGTTTCAAATTGTTTCAACCATTCTGCATGTGAACAATCTCTATAATTTACCACATTTGTACTTTTTGACTTAAACATGATTTACCGTCATGACGAAATGAAATTCTTTCTTTTTATAGTGAATATCACCCTGTTAAAAATCATAAATCAATACTGGTTAACAAGTTCATGGCTATGTACACATATGTCACAATAACATGTACACATATGTCATAATGACATGTACATATATGGCATAATGGCATGTACACATGTCACAATGAAATGTATACATATGTCACAATGACATGTACATATGTCACAATGACATGTTATACAATGTCATACATATTAGTAACAATGACATGTTGGCATATGTCACACAATAACATGTAAACCCATGTGTCAAATTTGCACTGTTTTGTCGTCACCTCAACTATAAAGATATATTGTTTTTTACGTCATCTCGAGAGCGGACTTGTAGTATGGCCTCGATACGGACTGCATCTCGTTGTTGGTGGGCTGGAGCGGGTACTTCTTGTTGCGGGAGTCCGGGAATCGGTCGTGGTAGTGTTCCAGGCGTAAATATTTCACCGTCACAAGACGCCCTGAGGGAGCAAGAAAGAACATGCAGAGGGATATTTGTAATCATATGTAATAGTTCTACATCAGTTCTTATGTTATGGTGTTACTTTATACAGATAGAACCATGGTCAGAGTGCTTAAAGGGACACATGGCAATCTTGATATCTGTATCTAACATTAACAAGAGGCCCAAGAGAGCCTGTGGAAGCTCTAATGGCTAAAACGGCTCTTATTATCAAGGGTTATCGTCATAAAATTTTCATCAGTACTTCTTTTAAAACATTACAAAAAACACACACAAAACAACAACACCCAAAACAGAAACTTAAACCCTTGACCCATGTTAACAATTTAAACAAGCGGCCCTAGTTCTAATTTGGTATGGTTATTTAGGGACTCGAGGCACAACAATTATATACAATAGATTTTGACTGCCTGTAGAGGGGCCCCTTTATGCAGGCGTTCAAAACCCATTTTCATGTTCTGCCTTAAGTCCCTAAATAACCATACTAAATTAGAACTAGGGGTTGTTTTTAGTAAAAACAGATGTCTGGAGAAAGGGCAATAAATCCACCAAAATCATTAAACTGGAACAGGATAAAGACATGTGCAACTAGGCTTGGTAATGGTCATCCTTACCAAGTTAAAAGGAAATCCAGGCAGCGGATCAGGAGTAGTAGTCGTGAAAAAGCTTATGTATTAAAACCTTTAAAGGGTTTAAAAGAGCCACACTCCACCAAATATCATTCAACCAGAACACGACAACGACATGCGTAACTGATCATTCCTGCCAAGTTGCACTGAAATCCAACCACAGGTTCGGGAAAACTAGTCCGGATAAAGTTTGTGTATAATTGGGGCAATAACGCTCATCAAAAATCATTTAACCGGAACATGGCAACGACTTGTGCAACTACGCTTGGTACTGATCATTCCTGCCAAGTTACGTTGAAATCCAGCCAGGTGTTTAGGAGAACTAGGTGTACAAAGTTAGTGTATTAAAACATTTAAAGGGCCATAACTCGCCAAAAAGCATTCAACACAGCGATAATATGCACAAGTAGGCTTGATACTGATCATCCTTGCCAAGTTTCGTTGAATTCGGCCATAACTCCGCCAAAGATATTTCAACCATAACACGGTGACGGTATTCACAAGTAGGCTTGGTACTGATCATCCTTGCAAAGTTTCTCTGAAATCCCGAAAGGGGTTCAGGAGAACTAGCCCGGACAAAGTCTGAGCAGTAAAACATTTAAAGGGCCATAACTATACCAAACAAGAGGTCAATGACCTTGAAGCTCTACTGATAGATTTTGATTTCAGGAAGTAGTCACTACAAACTTGTTTTTTGAAAATCTATTTTTAGCCGTGGTGGCCATCTTGAATTTCCGGCCGAACTGAAATTTCGCTAGGATCAATAAGACATCAAGAGCAACATTCCTGTGAAGTTTCATGAAAATCCGTCCAGTAGTTTCAGAGGAGTAGTCGCTACAAGTTTTCATTATATAACTCTATGTAAACAAAGACGGCCACTGACAGCCATGTTTAATATTGAATCAAAATAATGTTCGACTCAGATAACCATCATGTCATGCTGATCAATTTAGAAAAAGTCCCATATTAATATCTCTTATAGTTTTTAAGAAGTAGTTGCTACAAAACTTTTTTTTTTTAAATCTATTTTTAGCCATGGCGGCCATCTTGAATTTCCGGCCGACCTGAAATTTTGTTAAGATCAATTAGACATCAAGAGCAACATTCGTGTGAAGTTTCATGAAAAATCCGTCAAGTAGTTTCAGAGGAGTAGTCGTTACAAGTTTTCATTATATAACTCTATGTAAACAAAGATGGCCACTGGCAGCCATGTTTAACGTCGATTAAAAATCATGTTTGACTCGAATAACCGTCATGTCATGCTGATCATTTTAGAAAAAGTCCCATATCAATATCACTTATAGTTTTCAAGAAGTAGTCGCTACAAACTTATTTTTTTTAAATCTATTTTTAGCTGTGGTGGCCATCTCGAATTTCTGGCCGACCTGAAATTTTGCTAGGATCAATTCGACATCAAGAGCAACATTCCTGTGAAGTTTCATGAAAATCCATCAAGTAGTTTCAGAGAAGTAGTCGCTACAAGTTATCACTATATAACTCTATCTAACAAAGATGGCCTTTGACAGCCATGTTTAACGAATCAAAACAATTTTTGACAAGGACCAACATCATGTCATGCTGATCATTTTAGAAAAAGTGCCATATCAATATCACTTATAGTTTTCAAGAAGAAGTCGCTACAAACTTGTATTTTGAAAATCTATTTTTAGCCATGGTGGCCATCTTGAATTTCTGGCAGACCTAAAATTTTGCTAGGATCAATCAGACATCAAGAGCAACATTCCTGTGAAGTTTCATGAAAATCCGTAAGTAGTTTCAGAGGAGTAGTCGCTACGAGTTTTCATTATATAACTCTATGTAAACAAAGATGGCCGCTTGCAGCCATGTTTAACGTCGAATCAAAACGATTTTCGACAAGGACCAACATCATGTCATGCTGATCATTTTAGAAAAAGTCCCATATCAATATCTCTTATGGTTTTCAAGAAGTAGTCGCTACAAACTTATTTTTTAACAAGAGGTCAATGACCTTGAAGCTCTACTGATTGATTTTGATTTCAGGAAGTAGTCGCTACAGACTTGTTTTTTGAAAAATTATTTTTAGCCGTGGCGGCCATCTTGAATTTCCGGCCGACCTGAAATTTTGCTAGGATCAATTAAACATCAAGAGCAACATTCCTGTGAAGTTTCATGAAAATCCGTCAAAGTAGTTTCACAGGAATAGTCGCTACAAGTTTTCATTATATAACTCTATGTAAACAAAGATGGCCGCTGACAGCCATGTTTAACGTCGAATCAAAATAATGTTTGACTCTGATAACCATCATGTCATGCTGATCATTTTACAAAAAGTCCCATATCAATATCACTTATAGTTTTCAAGACATAGTCGCTACAAACTTCTTTTTTAAAAAATCTAATTTTAGCTGTGGCGGCCATCTTGAATTTCTGGCCGATCTGAAATTTTGCTAGGATCAATTAAACATTAAGAGCAACATTCCTGTGAAGTTTCATGAAAATCTGCCAAGTAGTTTCAAAGGATTAGTCGTTACAAGTTTTTACTATATAACTCTATGTAAACAAAGATGGCTGCTGGCAGCCATGTTTAACGTTGAATCAAAACAATTTTTGACAAGGACCAACATCATGTCATGCTGATCATTTAACAAAAAGTCCAATATCAATATCACTTATAGTTTTCAAGTAGTAGTCGCTACAAACTTGTATTTTGAAAATCTATTTTTAGCCATGGCAGCCATCTTGAATTTCCGGGCGACCTGAAATTTTGCTAGGATCAATAAGACATCAAGAGCAACATTCCTGTGAAGTTTCATGAAAATCCGTCAAGTAGTTTCAGAGGAGTAGTCGCTACAAGTTTTCGTTATATAACTCTATGTAAACAAAGATGGCCACTGGCAGCCATGTTTAACGTCGAATCAAAATAATGTTTGACTCTTATAACCATCATGTCATGCTGATCATTTTACAAAAAGTCCCATATCAATATCACTTATAGTTTTCAAGACGTAGTCGCTACAAACTTCTTTTTTAAAAATCTATTTTTAGCTGTGGCGGCCATCTTGAATTTCTGGCCGATCTGAAATTTTGCTAGGATCAATTAGACATTAAGAGCAATATTCCTGTAAAGTTTCATGAAAATCTGTCAAGTAGTTTCAAAGGAGTAGTCGCTACAAGTTTTTACTATATAACTGTATGTAAACAAAGATGGCCGCTGGCAGCCATGTTTAACGTCGAATCAAAACGATTTTCGACAAGGACCAACATCATGTCATGCTGATCATTTTAGAAAAAGTCCCATATCAATATCCCTTAGAGTTTTCAAGAAGTAGTCGCTACAAACTTGTTTTTTAAAAACCTATTTTTAGATTTGGCGGCCATCTTTGATTTCACATCAACATGAATTTTTGTTAGGATCAACTACACTTCATGGGCAACGTTTCTGTAAAGTTTCATGAATATCCATCCAGTAGTTTCAGAGGAGTAGTCGCTACAAATAAAAGTTTACGGACGGACAGACGGACGATGGACGCCGCACCACGGCATAAGCTCTGCTGATCTCTGATCAGTAGAGCTAAAAATGTTCAACCGGAACATGGTGATGAAATGCACAACTAGGCTTGGTACTGATCATCCTTGCCAAGTTTCGTTGAAATTCGGCCAGCGGTTCAGCAGAACTAGTCTGGACATAGTTTGTGTATTAAAACCTGTAAAGGGCCAAAACTCTGTCAAAAACCTTTCAACCAGAACACGGTGATGAAATGCACAACTAGGCTTGGTACTGATCATCCCTGCTATGTTTCTCTGAAATCCGGCCAGGGTTTCAGGAAAAATAGTACGGACAAAGTTTGTGTAGTAAAACCTTTAAAGGGCCATAACTCTGCCAAAAATCATTCCACCGGAAAAAGGTGATAATATGTACATCTAGGTTTGGTACTGATCATCCTTGCAAAGTTTTGCTGAAATATGGCAAAATGAAGGCCTTATCATAACAATCTGGTAAAGTTTGGTAAAGATCGGATGAAAAATGAAGGTGCTAGTGTTGACATCAAGGGCAATGACTTCAATGTTACTGGTCCGATCTGGCTGGTTTTCGAACTCGTCCGTGCTTTCATTGATATTAATAATCTGGCAAAGTTTGGTAAAGATCGGATGAAAAATGAAGGTGCTAGTGTTGACATCAAGGGCAATGACTTCAATGTTACTGGTCCGATCTGGCTGGTTTTCGAACTCTTCCGTGCTTTCATTGATATTAATAATCTGGCAAAGTTTGGTAAAGATCGGATGAAAAATGAAGGTGCTAGTGTTGACATCAAGGGCAATGACTTCAATGTTACTGGTCCGATCTGGCTGGTTTTCGAACTCGTCCGTGCTTTCATTGATATTAATAATCTGGCAAAGTTTGGTAAAGATCGGATGAAAAATGAAGGTGCTAGTGTTGACATCAAGGGCAATGACTTCAATGTTACTGGTCCGATCTGGCTGGTTTTCGAACTCGTCCGTGCTTTCATTGATATTAATAATCTGGCAAAGTTTGGTAAAGATCGGATGAAAAATGAAGGTGCTAGTGTTGACATCAAGGGCAATGACTTCAATGTTACTGGTCCGATCTGGCTGGTTTTCGAACTCGTCCGTGCTTTCATTGATATTAATAATCTGGCAAAGTTTGGTAAAGCTCGGATGAAAAATGGAGGCACCAGAGTGTTGACAAGACAACAATATAGGAATTTTCGTTAATTCAAGGGCAATAACTCCCGTTACTGGTCCAATCTGGCTGGTTTTCGAACTCGTCCGAGCTTTCATTGATATTAATAATCATATATAGTTTGGTAAAGATCGGATGAAAAATGGAGGCGCTAGAGTGTTAATAAGCCAAAATATAGCAATGTTCGTTAATTCAAGGGCAATAACTCCGGTGTTTAATGGTCCGATCTGGCTGATTTTCGAACTCGTCCAAGCATTCATTGATATTATAATCTGAGAAAGTTTGATAAAGATCGGATGAAAAATGGAGGCACTAGAGTGTTAAGACAAAATATAGCAATTTTCGTTAATTCAAGGACAATAACTCTGGTGTTATTGGTCCGATCTGGTTGGTTTTCGAAATCATCCGAGCTTTCATTGATATTAATAATCTGGTAAGGTTTGGTAAAGATCGGATGAGAAATGAAGGTGCTAAAGTGACATCAAAAAGTTAACAGACTTTGGCCGGTAGAGCTAAAAATGGCATCAAGATTTATTTTATTTATCTGGTATCATTTTGACTTCTAACTTGCTTGCATATAAATAAACAAAATTTAGAGTTTTCAGTTTTCTTTATTATTCTACCATGGTTTAAATATATTATTGATGCGTTATAATCAACAGTTAGTAATATGTAAAAACAATTTGCCGTGACCTATTTTAACAATTAATATGAATGATTGAACAAATGCAAGTTATGAAGGAAAACTAACGGAAAGGCCTGAGTTTTACACAAATCAAGATTGCCAAGTCCAGCTCTCTGTGGGATAGCCTTTAAAAGAGAGAAATGGGGCGTGGATGAGGGCTATTTTTTAATGCATGAAGGATCTTACACAAGTGTTCGTTGAAAAAAACATGTGCCAGATTCTTTTTATCTTTTTATTCTTTTTGACATTTTCAGTAAAATAATTTAAAGCCATTTAACATGCAAGTTTTAAAACGGATTTAAACCGTTTCTAAACCTGCTGACGATGAGGTATATATATAACTTACATATTTTGAGAATCCAAATTCTATAGACACAATATAAACGGCTTTAATCAGCCAAGCCAAACTCCAAAACTGAAGCGGCAAATTAAGAGTTGCCAACTCATGATTCATTTCACGGATTTTCAATCACGGGTAGATTAAGAGTGAAAAACAAGAGATCAATGACCTTGAAGCTCTACTGATAGGTTTTGATAGCTAGATCAGCTCTACTGATAGGTTTTGATAGCTAGATCAGCATTCCTGTGAAGTTTTATGAAAATCTGTCAACTGGAGTAGTTGCTACAAGTTTTTACTATATAACTCTATGTAAACAAAATGGCCACTGGCAGCCACATTTGAAATGGAATCAAGAGAAATTCGTTTAGGACCAACTACATGCCAGTCATTTTAGTAAAGGTTTCACATCAATACCACTTATGGTTTTTGAGAAGTAGTGGCCGCCAAGTTGTATTTTTAAAATCTATTTATAGCTATGGTAGCCATCTTGAAATTTTGCTAGGATCAACTAGACATCAAGAGCAACATTCCTGTGAAGTTTCATGAAAATCCGTCAAGTAGTTTCAGAGGAGTAGTTTCTACAAGTTTTTACTATCTAACTACGTAAACAAAGATGGCCAATGGCAGCCATGTTATGTTGAATCAAAATGATTTTCGACAAGGACCAACATCATGTCATGCTGATTATTTCAGAAAAAGTTCCATGTCAATATCACTTATAGTTTTCAAGATGTAGTCGCTACAAACTTGTGTTTTAAAAATCTATTTTTAGCTGTGTCGGCAATCTTGAATTTCCGGCCAAACTGAAATTTTGCTAGGATCAACTAGATATCAAGAGCAACATTCCAGTGAACTTTCATGAAAATCCGTCCAATAGTTTCAGAGAAGTAGTTGCTACAAGTTTTTACTACATAACTCTATGTAAACAAAGATGGCCACTTGCAGCCATGTTTAATGTCGGAATCAAAATGATTTTCGACATGGACCAACATCATGTCATGCTGATCATTTTAGAAAAAGTCCCATATCAATATCACTTACAGTTTTCAAGAATAAGTTGCTACAAACTTGTTTTTTATAAAAAATCTATTTTTAGAGCTTTGACGGCCATCTTTATTTCACATCAAAGTGAATTTTTGCTAGGATCAACTAGACATCATGGGCAAAATTTCTGTAAAGTTTCATGAAAATCCATCAAGTAGTTTCAGTGGAGTAGTCGCAACAAAAAAGTCCGGACGGACACCGCACCACGGCATAAGCTCTGCTGATCTTTGATCAGTAGAGCTAAAAACTCTACTTTTAATCTGCACATATACATTATTATAGGCCTGTACACCTGGATAGAGCTTTGATAAAGGTTTTTTTTGTGTAATTTTTCTGTTACCACTTAAAGCTAGTATTAGCGAGCTGACCTTGTTTTTTTCATAATGGCCGAGTTTGCGTCGTTTTACGTGTAGAGTTTCTAGTAAAACACGGCTAATATAGTTTAGTTAATTAATAATAAGTTTTACCATCAAACCACCATCCATGGAGAGACTGATAAGCCTCATAGGCTTTCTCACAGCTACTGCACTTTATATAAACGCATCCCTGTAAAAGAGAAAATAAATCACCTTCAGTATTACTATATTGATATGACATTTCTAAAATAGACAGAACATGGGCTGAAATCGCTCACCTGAGTAACTGTACCTTTTGTTTACCCTTGGAGTTTCATTTGCATATACCTTATTCTATATGTTAATGTTAATGTGGTGTAATGTCACAGGCGTAGTAGTTTTTGAGAAAATTTATTTTTAGAATGGTCAATGTAGATCGGTCCAGTAGATAATTAAACTGGCGGACTACGACGGGAGTTTATTATAAGTTAAACATTTCTTAGTCTTAAAATATGTTTTATTTTACTCTATTTATTATACATGTAATTAGGTGTTTTGTCAAATTATTCCCCACGTTGTATTGAAAGGAAATCAGTTGCGATTTAAATTGTCAATGTGCTTATTCAAACTCTTGGATCACTAGGGCTATCCCATAAAAACATACATAGGACCGCAGGAAGTCACTTTTGAAAATGAACACCCACCCATAGATGTAAAATTCAGTTTAAAAGAACCAAATTTCGGAAAATAGGGTTACCCATAGATGTTTATTTAATTGCCTTCCTAGGATCCTGAATATGTTTTAATGAAATTTCCCCCAGTACAAAATAGGAAAGGTCTGGTTACTTCAGCTTTATTTGTTTTCATTAATCAATACATAGATATAAAGTTTACCTCTCTGGAGCTTCTATCCACGAAGATATGTAAAATACCGTTGTTATTTTTGCACTTCTCCAGTACGCCTTCCTCTATGTCCAGATGCCAGTCGTCCGTGTTCTGTTCCCTGTAGATGTAAATAGGATCTTACACGAGTGCTTAAAGTAGTTGTAGCTATCCTGCCAACAACAGCCAAATTTACAACGTATGTAAAGTGTTTCTAAAAGAACTGGTGACGAGGTATATATATATATATAACTTACATATTTTGAGAATCCAAACTCTATAGACATAATATAAACAGCTTTAACCCCAGAAATGGAGCATCGAATAAAGAGTTACCAACTCAATTCATTTTACGCATATTCAAACACAGGTATTTTAAGAACCTGTGAATAAACCTATGGTTTTAATCGCCACAGATACATTAGTATATGAGCTTAACACCGGGATTGAGTTTTGACAAACAGTTCTGTAATTTTGCCATTATCTGGTGGGTTAGTTTCTTAACTTATTCATTTTTCATTGACTGTAACAATAGCTCTCTGAACTTATTTTAATCCCTCTCGATGTCTTCCTGTGTAGAACCAGTACTAAGCAAATGCAGATAAAGTTTCTTGCTCAAGGACACAACACATATGGTCGTGGCGGGGGTCGAACCCTCAACGTTTCGATCCTGGATCCAAAGCTCTACCACTAGACCACAGCACTTATTAGTTACTGAAGCACCAACAGTGGTGCGAACGACAGATTGGGATTTTAACTGAGGAATCTAAAAAGGGGGATAATTCAGGTAAAATACATGACAAAGTTATAACATTGTGTAATGATAATGAACATATGTGCCAAGTTTCAAATCTTCCCGATAATTCGTTTTTGAGCAAATGAGGAAAAACAAAAACTTTCAAAACGCGTAGACAGATGGATGGACAGACAGATAGACATATGGAAATCGACGAACTATAAGCCTGGATTTGCTACACAATCCGGCTAATAATGCCATATAAACATCTGCCTACGTCATAACGAGTTACAACCGTTCAAGTGGTTTGTGGTGCAAAGTATTATTACTCCGCATAACAAATGTTAATATCTGGAAAATAATGTTTTAGCCTTTTGTTTTTATTCTAACAAAGACTGAATGACTCAAAATTATATGGACTATCTTTATATACCGGTAGATAAAGTGTTCTGAGTTTTAATTTGTGGCAAACTCTCTAAGGCTGTTTTTGCCCGAATCCAAACGTAAATTATAAATAACTTTCCAAAATTTGCTCTTTTTCTGACAGTTTGTTTGTTTGGGTTTTTACGTCATTTTCAACACATGTAAAGTTATATACGACGGTCGATTTTTTTGTGGTGGAGGCAGACCACCCACTTTTCCTGGGTAGAATCAGTACTGTAGAACTCCCGCCGTAAGAATCGACACTTCCTCACTTACAAGTGGAGCTCCCAGTGGGATTCAAACTCACAGCGGTGAGAAAGTTTTAGACACAGCGTCTTTATTATCCTGGCCACGGAGATGAACTTCTATCAGAGTAGTCAAACACTATAACAATTACAATCCTTCATTCATAATACTACTCACTATGTGACAGGGTGGCCACAGGAATCTCAAAATAAAATTCCAAGATATTTCCCTGAAACAGCATGTGGTTTTCCTGATTAAGATTAGAAAATGTATGGCCTCCATCCCGCCCATGTAGCAGACCTTCATCACCAAATATCATATATATGACGGGAAAAAAATCACATTTTTAAATGTTTCTTTATTTCATTTTCAATCCATTAAAGAATAAGATTACCATCTAAAATGTTTATAATTGATGTATTAATATGGAAATAATTTTCACAGAAATATTTCATTTTTTCTGCCTGAAGAGTTCAACATTAATTTTTGTTTTGGGCAAGTTAGTGCAGAAATAAAACTCTATGACTGTTCCCTGATTTTTGCATTTTTTTCAGTTCCCTGATTTTTGCATTTTTTTCAGTTCCCTGATTTTTCCCTGCAGGGTATTTATTTTTGCTATTTTCCCTGTTTTTCCTGTTTTCCAAAGTACGTGGCCACCCTGATGCGAATATAAAACAAATCCTTACGTATTGGCATCAAACATGTTTCTCACTTTGAGACAGGGTGTGGGACCGTACGGCAGAGTGTTCACGCTACCCTGACTCGTCTCACCAAATGCTGAAAGTCAAACATAAGCATGAAATGACACAATATTTTAACATATACATGTTATCATAATGAATTTAAAGCCATTTACAAACTAGAACTATCACTGAAGGTGATTAATACCCCCGCTTAAATTCTAAGTCAAACAAAGGGCCACAATTCTGTAATAAATTAGGCAGGACAAAAACGTGTGAAAGTGGGGGTGTAATTATGCAGCAAAAATGCAGTTATTAATTTGATAGCTACAGCATTGTTACTTTGTTATTTTACTATTTTTTCCTTAAAGGGACACGTCGGCACTGAAAATTGCCGTGCGTCCCTTTAAATTTTGATCACCAATATGGTGACCTGTTCAATTTTCCTGTAATGCAGGCATGTGATGAATCGGGACTGGATCCCGCAAGCTTCCTTGCTTGTTATCAAGAATTGGTCGGCCTGGTGTCAGTATAATGACTGGGTTGGGTATCATGTTGTGTCTACAGTGTAATATTCCACTGTGGCAGTACTATAAAGTTGAGCTCACTGCTATTACTAGACACTGTCGTGATGACTAAAAAAATATTAAAAGTGACATTAAACCCCATACATTACATTCAGGTTAAGACTTTAACATTGGGAATCCATCTCATCAAGTGTCTTATGTTTATGTAGTGTTTTGTCCAGAGAAAGTAAACTTGAGTTAACCTTTTTCATGAAGTCATATAAGAATAAATGGAAAATGTTGCTGACATACCTTGCCCTTGCCACTGCTTGTGACCATTTGGTATAGCCTGAAAAGAGAAATATATGGGGATTTTTTTTAAAGAAATCAAGATTATCAAGACATTAAAAGACCTGATATGTTAATGTCAGAAGTATTAAGCAGTTTTCCTTGTTTTTACACCAACAGATTCTTATTTTTATTATCAACTTTGTGTGCTTATTACCAATTTAAACGCTGATGGGCACCCCCCATGTTTTTTATTGATTCGGGCCACGGTCTTAAAATGTCTAGGTAGGGTAGGTAGCAGTGCTAGAAAAGTAGGATAGCCCAACGCCCGGGTCTCCCCGAAATCAATTCCGCGCCTGTCTCATTTTGCAGACAAGGAGCCCGTCGGGCCTGTCTGAAAAAAAAAATCCCCAAAATCTATTTTACTTGATCTCAAGATCCTCAAAACTCCCATGTGTATTGTGAACTGTGAAAACACTTGCAATAAAGTAATTAAAATGTGTGTGAAGTATGAATATTTTGCCTGGCTTCGTGTCGGCAGTTTGTCACAATAGAGATCGACAATTATTGACATAAAACTACATTATCCTGCTATTAGGGTTGCGTTTTCTTTCCTCTTTGACAAGAAATACAATTTTTAATTTTTTAGCATTCAAAACACATTAATGCATGAAAAAAGTTTGTAATTTATGGTATTTCGATTGAAAGTTTGTGAATTTTCGGGCCGTAAAGTGCGATGTCATAGTAGTTCGGATGGTACATAATTTCGGACATTTTTTTTTTTTTACATAATCAAATAAGAAAAACATTTCTATTCATTATTTAATCCATCATGCTTTCTTTTATCAATGTGTAAGGTGTAAGGAGTTCCTGGAATCCTACTTTTAAATGAATTCTAATCTAGGCTCCTAATTCTTTAACTTTGACAAAATGAAAAATATAGCTAGAGGAGGCCCTGATAGTCTAATAAAACCTGATTAAAAATTTGGCTCCAAGTCGGCTCTGATTATTATCGTCTGGCAAAAGTGCTAGTACTCTCCTTTGCATTGGTTATAAATTACTATGTAATATTCTATTCGACGTATTTGAAACGAAGGGGTAAATAAGTCTGCTGACTAGGGAGCATAAAGCGGTAGCAAAAAGAAAAATATAGTCAGAGGAGGTTCTGAGTTTGGATTAATACGTAAGTAACAAATGTATGCTATAAAAGTGAATAAAGACACATTTCCACTAAGAAAAAAATATTGGACTTTTCCATTTTAAATCAGGGCCTGTCCATTTTCAGAAGCAACAAGCCCTGGGCCTGTCTCTTAAAATAATTTTCTGTGAGCATTGGGTAGGCTTGTTTTTTGTTTTGTTTGTTTTTTCAATGAAGGAAATGTTGACATACTGAAGAATTCATTATTCATGAGCGCATTTAGGTCTAAATACGCATAAAAGTACTGACATGCTGATTTCATCAATATTGTCTAGGTGTTTTTATCTTTACACATTTGAATAAGCGTTTGCGTGCATCTGCTTATGAGTAGTCTCCCTTGCCACAACTATAATACGCTGACAAACTGAAATACGGACATCATCATATCCTAATTACGCTTTGATACTCTCCGCTTTAGGATCTGACAACACTGCCTTGGAGGTCACGTCAGATCGACCTTTCATCTAATCAATATTCATGAGAAGTTCAACTTCAACCAATGAAATCGCACTTCAGATGAAGATCGAGTGAACTGAACAAACGAACCACATAAAACACATAGATCTATACAGTATCCGAATAAAGATAAATTCTTTGTGTCTAGGCTCGCGTTAACCATTCGCCAAATCGCCATAGGCGAAAAGAAACCCGAACTGGCGAATGAAAATCGTAAGAAATACATAGCAAATTCGGCGGTTTGGCGAATCCAAATTTCCAACCGATTTTGTCTAAAAAATCTCGGAAAATCCAAAATTCTAATATACGACGTCTTTGACTGTTTATAAGCCAATATCCCTCTGGGTGTTGTTAGCATATTGGCGACAATCAATTTGGAACGATAACTAATTCTCGCAGTGTTTATGAAAACCGCTGTCAAATTGTTGTGTGTGCGATAGATGCCGCCCACTGTTCCGCCTCTCGCTGTCAATCAACTAGTTTGTGTCCCCGCGCTCAATATTATCCATATATTTAATTGCGTTATCGAGGTAAAACATCAAATAACGTGGCGCCCTTACGGCCAAAATGGCTGATCAAAACAGAAAGTGCATGAAGTGTGACACTGTTTGTTTAAGAATTAATCAGCCAGAAATGCTTGTTTAAAGGCCGACGGTCTTTTTGAACTTCACGATCACTGGTAAATGTGGAATACCCACTAATTAGTTGTACACACAGTTGCGTAAACTGGAACAACGGCAAGTGTGAACGTGTTTGATCGGCTGCTCCTGCCAGTAAATTGTGACAATTTTATGTTTGATTGTTCAATCAACATGAAACAATAGTCAATACAAAAGGTGCGATTACTCAAAATATTGGTACAGTTTTAGAATGAAGTGGCTTTTATTACTTATTCTATGCATGATAGTCGTAGTGTATGTAGGATTTCCGAATTTTGTCTCACAATGCAACGCGATCTTTCTAGCTTCTTTGGAACCCCTGTTAACAGGAAACAGCCAGAGACTGAATCACAGACTCCAATATGCATTAACTTACATTAAATTAAATACAATTTTTAAAAAGTTTTGAATATTGTGCAACTCAACTTTTAATTATAAGCACTAAATAAGCAGAATGCAGCATGCATATGATATGGAAATATTGATACCCTACAGGTTAATATTAAAGCATACTCTTTTAACTTACTTTTGATGTGTACGCAAACGCGAGGTTTTAGCGCCTTCAATTAAAGTTCCAAAATATCTCGGCAAAAAAGTCTGACGTAAGACATTCTAATCTGGCTAAAGAAATTTTTAGGGCTTTAGCCAGATTTGGCTAAAGGGTTTAAAATCCTAGCACTAGCCTAGCGTGCACGATAAATTCAAAGAAATGCACTAAATGGCATGTTTTATATTAATAATATGAAGAAAATCATGAGCGAGGCCAAAAATAAAATTATGTTTGTTTCCCCTTCCCGACCCATGCAAAAAAGGGTTGGGTAGGTAGGTAGGTAAAATATTTTTTTTATTTCATTTCTTTTATTTGAGATCAAAACTGGAATACATGCTACCTATAAGACACATTTAAGACAAAAAAAATAAAAAATAAAAAAAAAATAAAAAATAAAAAAATAAAAAAATAAAAAAAAAATTATTTTTTTTCGCCAGTGTCGAAAAAATAATTCGGGTCGCGGCAATTTCGGTGGGTCGGTCGGGAAGGGGAAACAAACATAATTTTATTTTTGGCCCGATGTCATGTGTTTTTGAAAATATATATTCCACCGAAATTGTTACGACATTACATATTCTCAATAGTAAGTGTTTGTACGTCAGGGCCGTACTTAGCTGTTGATAGCGAAGTCGACTATTGACCCGCGAGTTTAATTTTAGTGTGGGTTCAATCCCACGAATCGATCGGTCGGTACATTTTTTTGTACCATCCAACAATTTTTTATTTTTTTTTCAGTAGATATTCAATAATGGTTGGTGTGTTAGTCAACGCAATTATTTTGTGTTTTATAAGCTAAAAGACATAGTCTCTTTCGATACCGAGCGTAGACTGCTCCACAGCGTTTTACTGAAACCTGACATACGTAGTGAAGCAGTCTATACCGAGCAATTTTGTAGGCTGAAATCTGATTGGCTAATCACAAGGTCAATCTGACGTGACCTCCAATGCGGTGTTGTCAGATCCTTAGTAGCGTAGAGAATCATAGCCTGATAAAGGGTCTGATTTTAATAAGATTGGGCCTATTGCCTGCAAGGGGTAAAATCTCTCCTAATCCATGCTCATTTTGTCATGTTCATTAAAGGTCTTCATCATCAGCCCTGTACTGTCTCAGGTGCTACACGAGTGGTGGCAGAAAACAATGATCATGGCTCCAGCGAAAAATGGAGTGTTTACAATAGACTTTACAGCAACTCTGCAGCTCTGTAGATGAGAAGGTTCTAGGCCCATTCTGCATATTTTTTATCTAGATATAAATGGAGAGTGGGCCTGTAATGTTCATTCCCATTGGAGCCATATACTATAGTTCCTTTTTGTGTTGGTGCACCGTAAAACTCTCAATCTAATTCACTTTATTACCTGTAGCCACCGCCACACGATGTATTCTTCTCCCTGGATCACCTGGGTCTCCACGCGGATACGCGATTCATTACCCTCTATAAACTTCACAGCTTCGTCCCACAGCCCCTGCATCTGTCGTCTGCATAACATGGTGATAGATATTGTACAATTCCAGTGTTTTCTTTCTATACTTTGGGAACATAACCCATACCATAACAATTGGAAATATTAGCGCAATTTTTCATAAAGTTGTGAAAAAAACACTGTAAAAGATTCATTTAATAATTGTATCTTTAATACTGTTTTCAGTACAGAAAGATGAACTGAGGCATTTAAAAGCATTTTGTTCTCAGTACTTGTCTCACTAAAGTGGCCAATTAAGGTTATAAAAAGAGCAAAAAACACACTGAAATCTTAGCTTTTTCATAGACCTTATCCGGAATTCATCTGAATTGGTTTTCCATGAAGGTACAAGCATGGTTTGTCAGATTAACTATTGAAAACGAAGATTGTGGAATCCAATTTGCATAGTTTAAGTGCACATTCCAAAGATTGTAGCAGCAAAACTTGTACCTACATGTACATCATGTGACCGGTAAACCAACAAGAGGCCTATTCCACACAAAATGAACATTTTATATAAATTAGGCACAATTTTATTTCACAGTTTTAAGGTGTTTTATTTACATGTAACATGTTTCTAGACAGTGATTGGACAGAATTCTTTTTCGTTGATTATTTATTCGAAATGACGTGAATGTAGGCATATGACAATAAGTGCTTGTGATGAACTAGTTGAATAGTTGTTTAACGATTAGCTTGCGGGGTAATTAAGAGTGGCCGCAGACCGAGAACATAAATACATAGGATTCAGGTAACCTTGTTCTACTCTAACTATACAGTACAAGGCTCTTGATTGTCCGAATTTGGTGCTGAAGTACAGCCCGAACTTCAGCCCTGTTCTCCCTAGTGCTCACAAAATAGGATAGCCCCAAGCTCGGGGCCTGTCAAAATCTGGATGAGGCTTGTCCCTTTTTGCCATATTTTACTATATAACTAATTCAGGGCCTGTCAATATTAATTCAGGGCCTGTCTTGTCAAAAATATTTTCCGTGAGCACTGCCCCCTCCCGAAAAGTATGTGTTTTCCCTCCACTTCTCGACAATATTCCTCTTTGCAAAAATTATTAACATTCCCCAGTAGATTGACAAAGTAAATGAACACACAAATATAAATATATAGATATGGTTGAAACTGGTCGATAGAATTGAAATGGTAGAAATAAGTTCTCTACATAATTCTATGCCGGAAAAAGGATCCTCGATGAAGAAAAAGAAAGCTGTTACTACACAACACTACAAATAATAATTACCTTTTAGCAACAGGTATCAGCTGATCTCGGATGTGCTGGACGGCCATGTATGGGGGATAACTCTTGGGATCATCCTTACTCTCCGATATCTCACTGTGATCCTTCAGAATTTCTAGAACACAAACAATTTAATTCATTTGGTTGTTTGTTTGTAAGGTTATATATAATTTTTCATTTTTTTTTTAAATTCACAATGTAATCTATAATTTCTTAAATGTTTCTAAAAATCATTTTTGTCTCGACAGATAAAAAAGTTGTTTTTCCAGCGATGGTTGTGTCAACATTCCAGTTGTGCTTTTAGATAATTTTCTCGGGAAATGTATTCAATAGGCTTTTCAATAGCTGTAGCTTAGGTAGTGCATCGCAATGTGACCTAGGAAATGCAGACTAGACCTTCACCCTCCAAGCAAAGGGCATATAACAATGTTTACATACAATTTTTGTGTTTAGGTCACTTTCTCATGAACTGTAGCAGACTTTTCAGGTTATAATTGTATCTTGGTTAGTACATCGCAACATGACATCGAAAATGTGGATATGCCCCTTACTCTCCAAGCAATGGGCAGATAACTTCTTACACTTACTCCAATTTCTCTGACAAGAACTATATGCACTGGATGTGTCACACTTAGTTTATAATTAAATCTTTGGCAGACAAAACATTATATGCTGACATAGTTGTGTTTTGGGTAGTGCATTTTTTTGGTCACATTGGTTTCATCTATGACCTTGACCTACTTTTTTTGAGGTGAAGTTGCTGTGTGTTTTTTGTATATAATGTCAGTTTGTTTTTAAACGAATGAACCAAGTTGGTGAAATTTTGGTTAAGTTTTTGCTTAAATCAGAATGCTAACAGATGACAATGCGTGATTGCATAAGGTCATCTGACCTATAACCGAAGTTAAAAATCATAACAATTAATGAAATATCATATTCTTAAAACTATCATTTTATGCTGTAGTCTAAGAATATATACCTTACAATCCCTATCCCACCATCAACGTGCACATTTTATACAGATGTTAATCAGTTTTTTTTTTTATGCCTAATTTAGGGCCGAAATTAGGCCCCATTCACAATTCCAAAAAGTATCCTTTTTTCACAATTATATCCAAAGAATTTTTTTTGGGTAAATACAGACCAGTAAGGATACTAGTCTTAATATAAGCTGGTGTCAAAACTAGTCTGTACTTACCAAAAGCAAAACTTAAAACAAGGGATATTAAACTGAAAATAAAAGTGTAAAAAGTTTATTTTTCTTTTATAATATTTCAGAATTTCTAGAAAAATGCCGCTATTTTTCACAATGGCATGGGCACAGGCTGCATTCACAAAACACATAAAAAAACCACTGCTGTTTCTTAACCTACTGACGAAAAGGTATATAATATATACGGTAACTTACATATTTTGAAAATCCAAACTCTATATAGACACAATATAAATGGCTTTAACCAGCCAGACCTACTCCCAAAACTGGAACGTCGAATTAAGAGTTACCAACTCATAAGGGCTATTCCATTAAAACATACCCGGGACCCAAGGAAGGCAGTTTAATAAACATTTATGGGCAAACCCTATTTTCCCAAATTGGTTTTTTTAAACTCAATTTTGCATCTATGGGTGGGTGTTCAATTTCAAAAGTGCCTTCATGTTTTAATGGAATAGCCCTAATTCATTTTACGCATATTCGATTATGGGTATTTTAAGCACCCGTGAATAAAAATATTCTTTTAATCAGCACATAACATTATTATATGACTTGAACACCTTGATAGAGTTCAGAGAAAACTGTTTTGTTGTGTAATTTTGCCATTATTTGGCGGGTCAGTTTCTTTAATAGACATACCTATAATTTTTTCCACAAGGTCGTACACTTTCTGCAGCTCCTTCTCCTTCTTCTTGTTTTGCCACCTCAGGTAGAATATACCTAGTACGCCAACACACACACCTGCAGATCAGACAATAGTTTTTTGGCATAGATTCTCGAAAAAAAAATTAAAAAAATGTTAAGATCCATGTTTTGCTCTTCAATTGTAAAAGGCAGTTTTGGTTTGTCCTTGTTACTTTCACTTGTCTGTATCTATGAGGGTGTCAGAAGTTCAGAACGCCAGTGGTTTTGTGTGCCGAGCTCTTACTGCATGACAAGTGCGTTGTATTTTAATAATTTCATAAATTATAAACTCAAATAAAAGCTTTAAAGAAGACATCCATACAGAAGAGTCAAAGCAGTTGAGTTAAAACCTAGTTTTGTTCATAATACACTGAAAATATCAGAACAACATCCAACAAAGTTTGTTTTATATACAACACAAGTAGATCAGCAAAACCAATGGATGCTCGTGTGCTCTGCACTTCCTCTTATTGCCTTCCATAATTGTTGAAGAAATAAACTATTTCCAGCAGGTTTATACTGTCCCAGAACAATACCTGGTGGGCGGGACTTGCATATCATCCATACCAAGTCAGGTAGGCCCGCAGTTTTAATTTGTTTCAAGTCGAAAACAACATATTTTGATCTCACTGAATATAAACCCACTGGAAGTATTTTATTTCTTAACCGAAATGGATTTTTATGTATTTAATACACGTTTTCGAGAGATTGAGCATAATACAAACATTTTTTCTCATGTTCATTGTACGACAATCTCTCAACACCAAACAAGGCCGACCATAAAATACTGTTGGTTTGCTGTTTCCCTACCTACACATGAAAAAGGGTCCTGCCCAAAACTTTTTATAGCAATTCTTTAACTTTTTTTTCTTCCTATCGTCAGTATATTTTTCTTTACTTTCTTAAGGTGTTTACTGTCCTTGGCAAAAAACAATTCACCTACCTACATACCTACCTACCTTACCCATTTATGAAATCCTGGGTTGGGAAACAGCAAAAAAAATTTTTTTTTAAAGATGGCCCAAAGAAAATATGCAGCTTCACCCTTTTTTGTTTTTTTGATTTGTTGTTTGTAACTTTGCTTTAAAGGGAATGTAGCGACAATGCCAAACCATCTTTATTATTGAGAGTTCTGAAAAACTTCAATAAGGGTGAAAGTATTATCAAAATTGGACGATAAACAACGAAGATAGATCATTTTTAAGTTTCTGTTGAAACAGATATGGAAGCGGCCATTTTGAAAGCTATGACATCACGGTTCTAAATGACCATATACAGAATATTTATTAATATTAAAATTTACTGATTTATAGGGAAAAAAAGAACAGCAACTGTATGATAAATATGTAATACTCAACGGCAATAATGCTTTAAATGACCAGTAAAAATGTTTGCATTCATTTGCAGTGATTTTCTTCATTTTAAATGATATTTATCAATATTCCATATATGAAACTATGGAACTATGGGAACTATGATGTCATAGTTCTCAAAATGGCGGCTCCCAGATCGGTTTCAGAACAACTTTTAAATGGTCGTATCTCTTTTGTGTATCATCCGATTTTGACAATCTTTTTTACCTTTTTCCAAGTGTTACAGAACTCTCAATAATAGAGTGTGTTAGGCTGAGTCGCTAATTTCCTTTAAAATAATGTTGTCGATGCATGTTTTCTATCATTAACAATCATTTATAAAATAATGTCCTAACGGTTGAAGGACGTGATGACAGAGGTACTGATAGGAAATTCAATACCACCTCAATTACCAATCAGAATTGAGTATTTTAATAAGCTCTGTTGGAGGTCGGGATTCATTCCAGTCCGATGAGTAGTTTTTAAGTTATGCTAAGGACAATAATTTACAAACTTGTATAAAACTATAAAGGGCATTAACTCTCTTATTTATTAAAATAAATAGAAGAGTTACGGTTCTTGTGCTCTAGGCCTACTTTCTTTGCTCTCTATCATTGTGTGCAGTTTCATTTCATATGTACTTTTTCTCTGGACAAGAAATATAAAATTATGAAGCGCAATAACTCTTATTTGAATGAAGATATGGAGATAAGGCCAAAAAAAGAAAATAGGTGTGTTTCCTATTGCATGCTCTAAAAAAATAGGGTAGGTCGGAAGGCATTTTCATTTTTTCTTTTCTTTTTTTTGTTTTTTTTTGGAGCAAGATATTGTGAGATTCTACATGTATTTATCTCATAAACCCCATACAAGTTGATGATACAACTGAAAGTTTCTCTGTGATGTCAGTTTACCTCTATATATTGTAATAAATCATTGTTCAGAAAAATAAAGAAAACAAGAGGCCCAAGAGGGCCTGTGGACGCTCTACTTGCTCTAGATAAAGTTTATGTATAAGGGGCCATAACTCTTTCAAATATCGTTCAACCAGAACATGGTGATGATATACGCAACTAGGCTTGTACTGATTGTCCCTGACAAGTTTCGTTGAAATCAAGCCAGAGGTTCAGGAGAACTAGTCTGTACGAAGTTTGTGTATTAAAACCTTTAAGGGGTCATAACTCTGCCAAAATTCATTCAACCACAACACGGCAATGACAGGTACAACTAGGCTTGGTACTGATCATCCCCATCAAGATTCATTGAAATCCAGCAAGGAATTCAGAAGAGACTAATCTGGACAACGTTTGGCTATTAAAACCTTTAAAGGGCCATAACTCTGCCAAAAATAATACAACACGAATATGGCGACGATATGCACAACTAGGCTTGATACTGATCATCCTTGTCAAGTTTCGTTAAAATCCAGTCAGGGGTTCAGGAGAACTAGCCCGGAAAATGTTTGTGTATCAAAAAACTTTAAAGGGCCAAAACTCCACCAAAAATCTGTTAACCAGAATGCCACGATGATATGCACAACTATGCTTGCTGCTGATCATCCCTGTAAAGTTTCGTTGAAATGTGGGGAGGCTTTCAGGAGAACTAGTCCAGACAAAGTTTGTGTATTAAAACCTTTAAAAATCATTCAACCGAAACACGGCAATGATTTGCACAACTAGACCTGATACTGATCATCCTTATCAAGTTTCGTTCAAATCCAGCCAGGGGTTCAGGAGAACTAGTCCAGACAAAGTTTGTGTATTAAAACCTTTAAAGGGACTCCACCAAAATCATTCAAAACAGTCTATTAAATCATTTTAGAATTATTTATTTTTTAGAATTTTGTTATTCTTGGTTTCAAAAAAATCATTACTCAATGAGTGATACAAACAGTCTTAATCTGTTTCTCACAGCAATTAAAAGGCTCATTCTGTTCTGAGAACACAATGAGTTCATCAGAATAGCATATGACGTGATGTCATAGCATGACGTGATGTCATAATACCACGGTGACGTGACGTCATAATACCAGAAAGTGGTGTCATGATAGAAGCAACCAAAGGAAAACAAAAATGAAGCAATCTGATTGGTTCAGTGATAAAAATTGGACCAATGAAACCAGTTAAGTTAAAGCTCATTACATTCTCAGAACACACTGAGGTTTTACTGGACATTGAGTAATGAGGTTCTTGAAACCCAGAAACACAAAATTCTAATAATAAAATAATTCTAAAATTATTTAATAGACTGTTTCAACTGGAACACAGTGACGATATGTACAACTATGCTTGGTACTGATCATCCTTGAAAAGTGTCACTGCAATCTGGCCAAATGAAGGCCCTTTCTTCTTAATCAGGCCAAAATATAGCATATTTCAGAAAATCAAGGGCCATAACTCCGGTGTAAATGGTCCAATCTGGCTGTTTTGAAACTTGTTGGAGCTTTCATTGATAGTAACAATCTGGTAAAGTTTGGATGAAAAATGAAGGCCCTATCATAGTATTAACGAGGCAAAATATAGCATATTTAACTAAATCAAGGGCCATAACTCTGCTGTTCTCGTCCGATCTGGTTGGTTTTCAAACTTGTCAGAGCTTTCATTTATATTAGCAATCTGGTAAAGTTTGGTAAAGATCGGACAAAAAAATCAAGACCCTTTCGTAATATACTTTTTTCAACTAAATCAAGGGCCATAACTCCACTGTTGCGGGTCCGATCTGGCTGGTTTTCGAACTTGTCCAAGCTTTCATTAATATTAACAATCTGGTAATGTTTGGTAAAGATCGGATGAAAAATGAAGGCCCTATCGTCTTAACGAGGCAAAATATAGAATTATTAACTAAATCAAGGGCTATAACTCTGCTGTTGCTGGTCCGAACTGGCTGGTTTTCGAACTTGTCAAGCTTTCATTGATAGTAACAATCTGGTGCGGTTTGGTAAAGATCGGATGAAAAATGGAGGCCCTATCGTCTTAACGAGGCAAAATATAGCATTTTTAACTAAACCAAGGGCCATAACTCCGCTGTTATTGGTCCGATCTGGCTGGTTTTTAAACTTGTCCAAGCTTTCCATTGATATTAACAACCTGTTAAAGTTTGTTAAAGATCGAATGAAAAATGAAGGCCCTATCGTCTTAACGAGACAAAAGTTAACGACGGACGGACGGACGAAGACGGACAACTCGCCATCCCATAAGCTCTGCTGGCCAACGTAAACCTAAAAAAAGAAAAAAGATTTCATAAAACGTTTTAAGTCGGCCCCTTAAAAATAGGGTCGTCAGGCCACCAGAAACACAGGTCTTTTTTTTTTTTGGCCTAAAGGTGCTATTGCTCTGCACTTCCTCTCACTGCCCCATTCTATTCAGTCCCATTAGGTAATTTTCAAGTTATGCCCAGAACAAGAACATAGTGACAGACAGATTGATGGACAATGATAAGTGGCAACTATAATCTGTGTCAAAAAAAAATGGAGAGTATTACTAGGTTAAAATATATCAACAAAAAAATAATATCAGTCAAGGGTAGCGTAGATTTTTTGCGCACGAATGCATTTTCTTGTAAAAATGGTTAAAAATAAAAACCTTATCCCATTCTGAAGCTTTCAATATGTTTACAAATTTTTTTCTTCAAGAATTAGCAATCATGACGTCATAAGTCGTGGTATAGTCACCCTGATATATAGAGGGGATATAAACAAGAGGCGCAAGAGGGCCTGTGGACCGCTCTACTGGCTAATATGGCTCTTATAACATCAATGAAGCGAGTGACTATTGTCTTAAAAAGAGGCAAAATGTAGCATTTTAACTAAATCAAGAGCCATAACTCCACCATACTGGTCCGATTTGGCTGTTTTTCAAACTTGGCCAGTAGATATAATAAAAAAAAAATTAAAAAATAAAAAATAAAGATATATAAAAATAATAAAAGAAAAAAAGAGAAAAAAATCTGGTAAGTTTGGTAAAGATCAGATGAAAAATGATGGCCCTATCCCCTTAACAAGGCAAAATATAGCATATTTAACGAAATCAAGGGCCATATCTCCGCTGGTACTGGTCCGATTTGGCTGGTTTTTAAACCTTGTCCAATCTTTTATTGACATTAACAATCTGGTAAAATTTGGTAAAGATCGGATGAAAAATGAAGGCCCTATCGTCTTAGCGAGGCAAAATATAGCATTTTTAACTAAAACAAGGGCCATAACTCTGCTGTTACTGGTCAGATCTGGCTGGTTTTCGAACTAGTCCGAGCTTTCATTGACATTAACAATCTGTTAAGATTGGTAAAGATCAGATGACAAATGAAGGCCCTATCGTCTTAACGAGGCAAAATATAGCATTTTAAACTAAATCAAGGCCCATAACTCCGCTGTTACAAGTCCGATCTGGTTGGTTTTCGAACTTATCCGAGATTTTATTGACACTAACAATCTGGTAAAGATTGGATGAAAAATTGAATATAACACTTGCAAGTGTCAGAGTGCTTTTATATTCACAAGGTATAAACATCATACATTCAAGAAAGTTCATGACAATTTTCAACAAAATGTGTATTGCAGGTCCATTTAATTTTTCAAAAAATCTCTACTGATGCTATGCTTGCAGACAGCTTAGAGTGTTCAGTGATAGTAGCCATTTTTCAGTTCCCCCAGCTTTTATACTGTGACCCCGACCTTTAACGAGGCAAAATATAGCATTTTTAACTAAATCAAGGGCCATAACTCCGCTGTTACTGGTCCGATCTGGCTGGTTTTCGAACTTGTTTGAGCTTTCATTGATATTAACAACCTGTTAAAGTTTGGTAAAGATCGGATGAAAAATGAAGGCCCTATCGTCTTAACGAGACAAAAGTTAACGACGGACGGACGACGGACAATTCGGCATCCTTTCGGCCAGTAGGGCTAAAAACAAAAAAACAAACAAGAGGTCAATGACCTTGAAGCTCTACTGATTGATTTGATTTCAGGAAGTAGTCGCTACAGACTTGTTTTTTGAAAATCTATTTTTAACCGTGGCGGCCATCTTCAATTTTAGGCCGACCTGAAATTTTGCTAGGATCAATTAGACATTAAGAGCAACATTCCTGTGAAGTTTCATGAAAATCCGTCAAGTTGTTTCAGAGGAGTAGTCGCTACAAGTTTTCATTATATAACTCTATGTAAACAAAGATGGCCGCTGGTAGCCATGTTTAACGTCAAATTAAAACGATTTTCGACAAGGACCAACGTCATGTCATACTGATCATTTTAGAAAAAGTCCCATATCAATATCTCTTATAGTTTTGAAGAAGTAGTCGCTACAAACTTATTTATTTTAAATCTATTTTTAGCTGTGGTGGCCATCTTGAATTTCCGGCCGACCTGAAATTTTTCTAGGATCAACTAGACATCAAGAGCAACATTCCTGTGAAGTTTCATAAACATCCGTCAAGTAGTTTCAGAGGAGTGGTCGCTACAAGTTTTTACTATATAACTCTATGTAACCAAAGATGGCCACTGGCAGCCATGTTTAACGTCGAATCGAAATAATTTTCCACAAGGATCAACATCATGTCATGCTGATCATTTTAGAAAAAGTCCCATATCAATATCAATTATAGTTTTCAAGAAGTAGTCGCTACAAACTTATTTTTTAAAAATCTATTTTTAGCTGTGACGGCCATCTTGAATTTCTGGCAGATCTGAACTTTTGCTAGGATCAATTAGACATCAAGAGCAACATTTCATGACAATCCGTCAAGAAGTTTCAGAAGAGTAGTCGCTACAAGTTTTTACTATATAACTCTATGTAAACAAAGATGGCCGCTGGCAGCCATGTTTAACGTTGAATCAAAACGATTTTTGACAAGGATCAACATCATGTCATGCTGATCATTTTAGAAAAAGTCCCATATCAATATCACTTATAGTTTTCAAGAAGTAGTCGCTACAAATTTGTATTTTAAAACTCTATTTTTAGCTTTGGCGGCCATCTTGGATTTCACATCAACATGAATTTTTGCTAGGATCAACTAGACTTTATGGGCAACATTTCTGTAAAGTTTCATGAATATCCATCCAGTAGTTTCAGAGGAGTTGTCGCTACAAATAAAAGTTTACGGACAGACAGACAGACGGACGCCGCACCACGGCATAAGCTCTGCTGATCTCTGATCAGTAGAGCTAAAAACACTCTATTCCAAAAATATAGAATTCAAATTTAATTTATATATAACAAACTTACACAGCAGGAGCAGACATAGTCCGTATAACACCTTGTACAGGGCCAGCTGTATCCTGGTCAACAACTTCAGATCTCCATGTACACTCTCGATCGCCGCTACATCACTCGCTACGGTAGCATCCGTACCATCCTCATTAAAAGCTCTGGAACATTCAGACAAAAAGTAGATATAAATGTACATATTTTACAGCAAAAGGACTTAATTTGCGCCAAGGTTTTGCTTATTTTAAAATTAAAGTAGCGTTTAAACTTACTTAAATAACATAAGGTTAAATTTAACGCTTCTTTGACCGACAGGTCCCTGGTATAAAATTACATGCATGTTTCAAAGGTAGTAACTGAACAAATTGTTTTCTGACAGTTTAAATTTTAAGGCCCTATTAAAAGGACAATGTTCGCAAGCCGGCTGGATAGCTTCCTCACATAAAGATTTCTGGTCTCATAAAGGCTCGATCCCAGAGCCATGAGGGGCAAGTGATTTCAAGTCAAGAGACTCTAACCACTCGGCAACAAGTGATTTCAAGTCAAGAGACTCTAACCACTCGGCCATACACCCTATTAAAGGGACAATGTCCGCAAGCCAGCTGGATAGCTTCCTCACATAAATATTCCTGGTCTCATAAAGGCTCGATCCCACAGCCATGAGGGGCAAGTGATTTCAAGTCAGAGACTCTAACCAATCGGCCATGGTCGCCCCCATATGGGAATCATATAAGAGTCATATGATACAGTTACTTATACGTGCCAAAATTCGTAGTGTACTTACAGCATATCCCATTCTGGATATTGGAGTATTAAGCCAAAACACAAGTCCACAAAGGTCTCATTGACAGTACCCTGTAATAAATAGTTTGAGTGTGATGCTACACACAGGAAATAATAAGAGAAAACAAGAGGACCAAAATGGCCCTGAATCGCTCACCTGATGATCATCGCAAAGATGAAAAAAAGTCAAGCTTATAATTTCATGATAGAATGAGAACACCCAGTCGATGGCACAACATCACAAATTTCCACACGCTTCTTGAAGTGTTCAGGCCTAGTAAGTGTATATATTGTTATAGGGTGGGGATCTCAATGGTTTCCAAGTTATGAATCAGGGGTTATGTCCCCAGGGATGGGGATAGACCCCGGGGCCTATGCTGGTTGGATGGTTGTATCCGTCTGTTCATGCACATGAAGTGTGTATATATGGTTTTAGAGTGGGGATTGCAAAGATTTCAAAGTTCTGGCCCAGGGGCTATTTCCCCAGGGCTGTGACAGACATCTGTGCCGATGCTGGTTCGAAGGTTGTATCTGTTTGTTCATGTACAGTAAGTGTATATACAGTTATATGGTGGGGATCTCATCAATTTCCAAGTTATAACCCAATCTATGTAAAACATGTGACCGCTGGGGCGGTGCCAAATTTGGCTCAAGGGTCACCAAAAAAAATATATGTATCCATTTTATATTCTGGTACAGGACCATAAGCTTATAGCAAATGCAAAATATCAAACTTCTGGCTCCTGTTTCAGAGAAAAATATATTTTAAGTTTTTCCCGAAATAAGTCAATGTAAACAGTCAGAGCTCTAACCTTAAACAGTTACGTTTTTCATAACCTGTGAATGTTATTTAAAAAAAAACTAAAACTGGGATAGTAACCAGAATCAGTTACTACCACAAAATCATTCAAGTTTAGATGCATTCTATCTTCTGTACAGGAATTTTCCCTATATATATATATAATTTTCTCCAGGTAGGGTGATTATTCAACTTTACAACCATGCAATAAAATTCTATGAGCATAGATGAAATCCAATGCACAAGGCCTCTCAAGTTACCTACTGTTATGCAACAAAATTCATTAAAAATCATTTTGTAGGCTCCAACATGATAATTAGTGAACAACTGCTAATTGGATCTTGATGAAGATGTATTTATCCTTAATAATAAGTATTCAGACATAAATAAACACTGCACATTTGGCAACTATTTCGATTTATTAGCAAATGATCTTGGTAACTGATTTAGGTTACAAACGGTTATTAGGGTAAAGTATCTGCTACTCTAAACCAAAGGGAGATAATAATTTGGCGTTTTAATAACTTCCAGCAGTTATAAAACTTGTAACTGTTTAAGGTTCGAGCTCTGACTGGTAAAGCATGTGACCCTTGGGGCTGGGATAAATTTGACCATAGGGTCGCCATTTTAACAAAACTGGTAGAAGACCATAAGCTTATAATGAACGCAAAATATTAAACCTCTGGCTCTTGTTGATTCAGTGAAGAGTTTTTCAAGTTTTTCTCTATATAAATCTATGTAAACATATGACCCCTGGGGTGGGCCTAAATTTGACGCCAGGGTCACCATATGAACACAGTAGCGGACCATAACCTTATGGTACTTGCAAAATGTTAAACCTTTGGCTTTTGTAGTTTTAGAAAAGAAGATTTATTACCTTATTCCCTATATAAGTATATGTAAAACATGTGACCCAGAGGCAGGGCTGTACAAATATTTTTTTTAGCCACTAGTCCCAAAGAAAGTGTGACTAGTCCCAAAAAATGCACACAAGTCCTGAATACTTACGATTTCTCAATATGTTAAAACTGCGTCTTGCATACTCATTATAATTCATTATACACAGTAAAGGAAACAATCATTATTTACTCTTCAACGTGTAAAGTGTTATTGTTTCAATGTATCGCCATTTTCAGCTCACCTTGGTTGAACAGGTAATCACGTGACGAACATGTGATTTACCTGTAGTATTCGTTTCATTGGCTAGCGGGTCTGGATTAAAATAGATCAGGTCAATTGATTGGATTATGCGACAATGCCGACTGTCAATTAAAGTAATTTGGAGGCAGGACTTCCGGCATGGTTGATTGTTGCTAAAATTGCCCGCGGTAATCGCTGATCGCCGCTGTGGATGCTTATTGCATTACATAAGCGAGTGCAATTAAAGGATTACGTTGAGAAGTGTGCTGGAGTATTTTTATGACACATGTGGACAAATCTGGGACTGAAATCTTTCAAACAGTGACATGCCCGAATTTTTAAAAAAAATATATATATTTTTTTTTTTTTTTTTTTTTTTTAAATTGGACTAGTCCGGGACTGAAATCTTTGAAAAAGTGACACGCCCGACTTTGGTTTTGGACTAGTCCCGGGCGTCGGGCTATAGGATTTGTACAGCCCTGATAGGGTGGGGCCAAATTTGAACCCAAGACCCATCATTTGAACAAACTTGATAGAGGACCAAGAGCTTATGGTAGATGCAAAATATTAAACCTCCGGCTCTTGTAGTTTCAGAAAAGAAGATTTTTTAGTTGTTTCCCTATATAAGTCTACTTGAAACTGTGACCCCGCGACGGGACCAGATTTGACCCCAGGGTCACCATTTGACAAACTTGGTAGAGACCATAAGCTGATGCTACATGTAATATATGAGAGATATGTGCCTTGTGGTTTCTGAGAGGAAGATTTTTTAACTTTTTCCCTATATAGTCTATGCAATATCTCTTTATACACTTTAGACCCCCGGGGTGCAGCCATTTTTGTCCCCGGTGACTAAATCCATAGTCCTGGGTTTGGCGATCATTAATAAAGAAAAACTGGCGAAATCTGTTCAGTGGTTCTTGACAAAATATATGGTAATGGCGGCCATTCTGATGACCTACCTTTAACAAATTTGTAAGTGACTTACCAAGGTTCATCCATGTGAAGTTTGGTCAAAATTGACCATGCGGTTTCTGAGGAGATGTTCTGAGGAGATGTTGTTTACAATTGTTGACGGACAGGCAAACAGATGGAGACAGGCGACGGACAAAAGGTGAATTCACAATAGTTCATGTGAACCTTCGGCTCAGGTGAGCTAAAAAGGCCTTGAATATTGCTGAACCAAACAAACAAGGTAAAGCTGCAGATAATAATGGTAAATGCCAAATAACCAGACCAGTGTTGCAGAACAGAGTCTGTTTCCGAGAAGTTAACAAAGTCTGGATGATGGAGGAAGAGCTGTCACACTGCAGCACATGTTTAATAATTAAACAATTGCCATGTGTTGTTGTAAAAAAACAGATCTATAACATTTGTTATAGCTCAATCCCATATCTTCTAAGTATATCTGGGTCAAATTATATTTCTATTAGCCGTAGGCATTATAAAAAGCATTGTAAAAAGTTGCCCCCTTAGATGGTAGTGACCAACTCAGCTGGCTCAAGGCCAATAGATTTTCCTAAGAGAAGGCAACTCACCTGGCTCAAGGCCTATAGATTTTCCTAAGAGAAGGTAACCCACCTGGCCCAATGCCTATAAACTTTGCTAGGAAATGGCAACTCACCTGGCTCAAGGCCTATAGATTTTCCTTAGAAAAGGCAACTCACTTGGCTCTAGGCCTACAGATTTTCAGAAAGCAACTCACCTTGATCAAGGCATACAGAGTTTCCTAAGAGAAGGCAACTCACCTGGCTCATATAGATTTTCCTAAAGAGAAGGTAAATAAAGGCCTTTTTGGGCTTCAAGAAGCATAGCAGGTTTATACAGCTGTAATATTGTGGCAGATTTATATATCGGCGAGACCAAGGAAACTTACCTTGCTTAACTTTTGGATATCATTTTTAACCTGTGATCTTGTGTAGCGTTTCTTGCCTTCAGGAATCTCGCCCAGCTCAAACTTTCCTGATATTGAACAAAAAGAAAGATGATTATACTGGTAAATGGAAAATAAGTATATTGGATTCATTTACACAGTCTTCAAAAATTCATATTTTCGCATTTCCTAAGAAAAATACATAATTCTATATGCAACTGAAAGACTATCTTTCAAGCTGATTCCCTAGACATGCTACATTAGTCAAACTGCAAAACATCTTATAACATCCTGGTAAAGGTACAATGTTGTGTTTAAGGTGCACGCATTCAAGTTTGTTTATTTCGTCTCCAGTAGTTTTTAATTTCATATCTGCGTTTAAAAGGAGTATGTCATAGGTTTTTACATTTTTTTTAAAACTGCTCAAATACATTTAATAAGTATGATGCTTATGACACATTTTTAGTGACCCATTTCTTGGTTAATTTAAACTAGTCTACCCATTACTTGTTTATAAGGTATTTTAAAACACTAGCATTTATATCACAAAATGTGGAAATGATGTTACAAACCTTTTAAATTTGCTAATGTATTATAAAGCTGCTTCAAAATGACAAGTGCTTCTCCTTTTTGCACACTCGTATAACATACCTGAAAATGTTTAATACAGAAATTATTAGATAAAGATCAGGACCTTTTTACCAGTTTTGGGGAAGCGGCCTTTTGGCTTAAATTGGGGGAAAAGTCCATGACTATGGAATGAAATTTCCAGAGGTAAGTTTAAACAAGAGGTCAATGACCTTGAAGCTCTACTGATAGGTTTTTGATAGCTAGATCAGAAATCCTGTGAAGTTTCATGAAAATCTGTCATGTAGTTTCAGACAAGTAGTCGCTACTACAAGTTTTTACTATAACTCTATGTAAACAAAGATGGTCGTGGCAGCCATGTTTAATGTAGAATCAAAATAATTTTCATCATGTCATGCTGATCATTTTAGAATATGTCCCATATCAATATCACTTATAGTTTTCAAGACATAGTCCCTACAAATTTGTTTTATAAAAATCTATTTTTAGCAGTGGTGGCCATCTTGAATTTCCATCCTGTCTGAAATTTTGCTAGGATCAACTAGACATCAAGAGCAACATTCCTGTGAAGTTTCATGAAAATCTGTCAAGTAGCTTCGGAGGAGTAGTCGCTATAACTTATTGTATAACTCAATGTAAACAAAGATGGCCGCTGCCGCCATGTTTAATGTCGAATCAAAATATTGTTCAACAAGGATCAACATCATCTCATGCTGATCATTTTAGAAAAGTCCCATATCAATATCACTCATAATTTTCAACAAGTAGTCACTACAAACTTTTTTTTTTTAAATCTATTTTTAGCTGTGGCAGCCATCTTGAATTTCCGGCCAACCTGAAATTTTGCTAGGAACAATTAGACATCAGGAGCAACATACCTGTGAAGTTTCATGAAAATCCGTCAAGTAGTTTCAGGGGAGTAGTCGCTACAAGTTAACGCACTCGTGATTTAATTACTACGCATCCGAACTCCAAACTGTATTTTATTCACAGGTAAAACACAGGTATGTATTTATTATTTCTTAAATAAAGTGTGTAACGGCGGTTTTTTAAGATGTTTTTCAATCCGATTATGTTAATTATCCTCTGAAACAACCAATTTGAATGAAATAAGGGTTTTTCGAGATTTTTTTGACAAAATAGGTTGGGAATTTGAATTCGCCAAACATCGGCAGTTTGGCAAATTTGCTTTGATTTTTTTATGATTTTTATTTGTCAATTCCATTTTCCTTTCGCATATGCCGAACTGACGATTGCTTAGCCCGAGCCTTAAAACAACATCTAGAGGAAGTGTACAATTCTGAACTACTGACATGTCACCCAGGGGAAACACACAATTAATTTTGTTTCTGGTCTATTGATTATTTTTGCAATAGGTTTAACTCACCTCTGGCTCTCCCATACAAAATTTGGAGTCCTTGAGATCTGAAAAAGCGAAGAAAAAAACGTGAATTAAAATCATACTGTTATGGCAGAAGGCCGAAATTAAAGGTATACAGGAATTGAGAGTCGTCTCTAATAGGGAACAGGTGACTAATTAGCTGCATGTTTTCACATCTTAATGACGGTATTAATTAATAAACCCAATAGAAATTCTATAAAAAATAACATATATATTGCAATAAAGGCAAATAAATCTAACATCTTAATTATTCAACTCAAACCGTTTTTATTCTTCTTTTTTTTTTACATAAATACAATGTAGCCTCTTATCTCGCAGGTAATTTAACTTGAGAAAACATTAGAATGCAATTCTGTTTTTTTCTTTCAATAATTAATGCAAAGCGTGGATGATGTCATTAATTTTAGAGACATCCAAAAAAAAAAACACATGAGGAAGAACAAAAGAAGCCACTTTTGTAGGCATTTGTTTTTTAAGATTTGTGGAAATGATTAAAATAGACCTCTAGATTGTAACAACCACATTGACATGTGTGCCTTTAAGATTTATGTTAATCTCGTGAGGCTAGGTACAGCACTATCAACCCTTTCATGACAGACGAAGATCGAAATACAGCTTCCCAACACTTCTATTAATTATATACCTGATTGTGATAGAGCTGCCTCATTTGGAAAGAAAATATCCCTTCTTATGTACACATAACCCAAAGCAAGGCAGAGAAAAAATATGGCCATAATGGTTAATATTGTCTTAGAAACTATTTGCCCAGATTCGCCCTCTTTCACATTGTGTTGCTTTTCTGCCGACTTCACCTGTGTGACCACTGAATGATTGCTTGTATTTGGGGAAGTCTTATTTGTAGGCGAATTGGTGGCATTTGTTCTCTTTCGTGGTCGCAAAGAAAAACTTGGATTCAACTCGTCCTCATCAAACGTGTCATCAAAGTTCATAGATGTATTTATTCCAATAGACTTTTCTTCCACTTCGTAAACACTTTCATCCGCAGTGTCAGCGTCAGAAAACTCATCTGGATAGGCTTCAATCATGGGCTGAACGCCGGATAGTCTTTTGTTTTTCCCTGAAATTCTACTGCTGGATCTACTGGTTCTAGTTACAGTACTAGTAGGCCTAGCTGTGCCAGTGGCACCATTGTCAAGCAAATTGTTTTTCAATTTACGAGCAGGCGAGTCTCTATAAGAGTTATTGGCTGTGCTATTTCTACCCACGGATACTTTGCTGATATTTCTGTCTGTAATTTCACTTTCATCTTGACTATCGTCACTGAACTCGGATGGCGCCAGCGACCTTTTAGACTGTCTACCACCACTTCTGTTGCGTTTTTGGGGAGGATTTTCTTTGGCATAGTAGTGGTTAAGCTTTTTAATTAATATCGGTCTCTTTTTATAATCGATTGGCAGCTTGATTGTCTCCCCAAAGCGTTTTAATTCGTTGAATATTTCCTGATCATTCAACTTGTCCGCCATTTTGTCAATGCCGACAGGAAGTGAAGAACGCGCGTGCGCACAAGTTTTATTTTCCCGCAGGTTGATGGGGCCCAAATAAGGTCCCTTTTTTGTTTTTAATGATAGACTTATGTGGCGATTTATTGCTTATTTATCCCACCATGTTTATTTCTGTAAGGGACCTGGAACACAGGGACGTATTCGGGTGTTGTGTAGTTGAAGAAGGGGGTGAACAGTGGTGGGATGGGAGAGTGGGAGAGGCAAACTCCCCGCAGTGGCTACTTCCCCTTTCTGTTACAGATTTTAGTCGTGGCTACACTATCCCCAGAACTACTTGCAAATTTTAATTGTTATATGTGTGGGCCAAATCATAAGGCATTAGACAAGCTTAATAAGTACGTGTATTTTCACTAGCAGAGCCACAGTATATCTATAAGTCCCCTTTGTAGCATGGTCACAGACAATTCTCTTTGTTCAGACACAGGTGTAAATCCTTTAATTGAAAATAAGACCTGTCAGAATAACTGTGAGAATAACAGTTAGAATAACTGAAATAGAGCTGAAATGGACATGCTACAAAACAAATAGAGTATGGTTTCATCTCGTTGGTTAATTTAAACACCTCGATGGGCGTAGCCCATCTCGAAGTTACTTACTAGAGACGTAAGCATGCATATTTGTATAATAGTTATAACAGACTATAGGACCACATCAATATAGAACATTAATGTTGATGAATTAACAAACCATTTGGCCTACAACAGTTAATAGTTGTATCTTAGACAACTATGTTTGAGCACAAGAACTTATTAGAGACGTAAGCATGCATGTTTGTAAAATAGTTATAACAGATTATAAGACCACATCAATATAGAACATTAATGTCGATGAATTAACAAACCATTTGGCCTACAACAGTTAATTGTTGCATCTTAGACAACTATGTTTGAGCACAAGAACTGAAGTGATCTACTTTTGTTTTATTGTTCGCACATATATTTGTTCTGAACATGTGTTTATGATATTTTTTCATCAATGTTAATAAGTACTAAGCTCAACAGTATTTTGAAAGATTTACATATTTTATCTTACTTGGCATTTAGTCATTATAGTAGAGCAAATCTTCCATTACTCTCCTCTTCTGTCCTCTTGTTGACTTTCTGGTGGTATTTTCATCAATCTCATCTCTTGCCTCAGCTAAAGTAACTGTTTCAATGGCACTGCTGATTTGGGATTGAATCATAATAAACTCCTTCTCTTCTAGCTCAATTTG